>VMDO01002792.1:0-101001 GCA_007922755.1 Pedetes capensis | reverse complement strand
TGCCCCAGGACCATTCAAAGTAATAAATTAGCATTCCTTTTTACTACCAAAAGAGTCCCAACAATTACAATAATAAACTACAGATTCACCCTAGCAGTAAGGTAACTGTGGATCTCCTTAGTTAAGCCATTTGAGTTTACCAAAGTGATGTTAATTCTCTTTAATAAACTCCAACATCTAGGGTCCACAGATACCTTCAGAATAGTCAGATGCAAAGACTTGTTCTGAGCTCCTCTCTAGACTGTTTGATCTAAGTATATTCTTTTCACTCAGCTTTGGTTTGGGCTTATAACCCTAAAGATATGAAAATGCCACTCAGTCTACTAATTTCTGTTCTTCAATATTTAAAAAGAACACATGATTTGCAAATATGTAACCTGGTAGGGTAAGCAACAGATCATTTCCTAAAATGCTATTTAGGAACATATAATGGGTGAGCTAAAATTTCAATTATGTATTTAGAAGCTTCTGCTATCTACAGAAAAAAAGGAATATCTTAAAAATTATAGTGAGCAAGAGAATCTGCAGCAGCAAAAATATGACAACCAGCACAGTATCAAAAAAACTAAAATTATTGATGATTATAGGAACAAATAGAGTATTAGCTCATTTACCAGCCACATTACATATTAAATAAATTTAACCAAGATAGTCTAACTTAAATTGCCTTCTCCTCAATCTCTTCGTCTACTTAACGTGATGACACACAAAAAACTAAAAGGCCACATACTTCAATAATCCGTCTTAGAGACAAGTGCAAATTATTTAGGTTTTTAATATTGATATCCTATAAAGTTCCACTGTTTTCCAAAATTTGGCAACTGTTCAGCTAGTTTTTCTTACTAGGTGGAAACAGATTTGTGATACTATATAGAGTTAAAATATAGGAGAAGGATGCGGCACCCCACTCCCAAAACAATAACAAAACAACCAACCACTGAAAACTCTATGAATAGCAGAGAAGCACTGACATAATGCAAGGCATGGCAGTGTTCAGGAGTGTTTTATTCTGTTTTATGTAGGGTCGCCATGAGTTGGACTCAACTCAACGGCATTTAACAATACAGTTAAAAAGATACCTACAAGGGGAAAAATTGACCACTCCAACAACATGGTATAAATTCATATTTATCAGAAGTGTTAAGGAATATTGTGATCTGCTTTACTGAGAATTGCCTTATATATTATAAATCAGACTAAGATTGCAAGAAAATACATACATAAAAAAGTATGAAAATCTAGATACATTCTCCAATCATATTCAGATTAAAGATAGTTTAATCTTTGTTAATCTAGAAGGACTTTCACAGGATTTCATAGGTTTCTAGTCCTTATTTTGACATAATCAGTATACCTGCCATTTCACTTTATTAAGGCATCTTTTGCTCCCCCATCCTAATATGTCACTACTCTAAAAAGACTTCAAAAGAAATGTTTTTCTTTGGCCAGTGGCATGTGAGTATCTATACTCTCCTTGTAGAATCCCTCCAAAATTAGCTTTAAACACCCAGAGATAACAGGAGTAACTGACTATATCTATATGGTAGTATATAAGTTTAATTATTTCTTTTATTGACTTTCAAAAAATATAGGACATAAAGCATAAAAATGAATTGTGGTATTTTTGATTCACTGGTAATTTGGCATCTAGATGAAAAAGAGTTTACTTTCCTTTATAACCTGATTCATGATTAAGAGTCTTACTCATAACTTTAACTCAAAATGAAGACAATTTGACATATACTTGTTGTTGTTGTTGTTGTTAGGCGCTATTCAGTCAGGTCCAACTAATGGTGACCCTATAAACAACAGGTGAAAGACTACTGTTACTGCTTCTCTGCTATTCATAGGGTTTTCAATGGCAGATTGATTTTTTGGGAGTGGGTTGCTGGGTCCTTCTCCCATGACATATACTTAGGAAAGTGGTAATTGAAACTTTTCCCATAGAATAATTAGCTTAAGGAGCTAGGGATGTAACTCAGTGGAAGAGCAGTTGCCTAGCATGTGTAAGGCACTGGGTTCAATCCTTGGTATGGGGAAAAAAAGAGGTAAATTGCCAGACATGGTAGTGCATGCCTGTAATCCCAGTACTTGAGAGGCTGAGGCAGGAGGATCCACTCCAATTCAAGGCCAAGTCTGGGCTACACAGTGAGACCTGTCCAAAACAAACAAACAAAAAATAGCTTGGAGTATTTGCTTCTTTCTGTGTAATGGTTTTATTTTGTGTTTCTGCTTTGTTTTGGATAAACATTCTTCTAACCTATTCTCATAGAATTCAAAAAAGTATAAAACTACAATTAACAATAAAAATATTTCCCTGATAATTAAAAACGCTTTCCTAAAGCATTTCATAGTATGTTTTACATATTCAACATATGATACATACTTATTTCCAAGGACTGTATGATTTCAAACAGAAAATTGTGAAATATGGTGACTACCTTTCCCTTTCTTCACCAGTCTCATCCAAGACCCATGCATACGCAAACGAAGCCTTGCCAGCCTTCTTGGCCTCTTGCTCATACTTATGCATAGTTCTCTTGTTCACATTCCCCAGAAGATACAGCATATGGCCCATCAGAGTACTTTTCCCAGCATCAACATGACCTAAGGAAAATTGATTCAGAATTATCACTGGGTACACTTCTGGATGTTGTTCACATTGAGGCATTGCATGAGTATGTAATTCAATAGTTCAGGTCAGCCATTTGCAGTAACAAATACAAATTTTTATCAAATGACAGTTAAAACATCTAAACAGAGGGGAAAAAGCACATCTCTCTAGAGAGGAGAGAATTTTCCCTTAATTTTGGAAATATATGCCACTTTCAAAGTGTTGACAAAATGAAAATGCCGCAAACCAAGTCTAAAGACCTCCTTGGTAACTTGGCATTATTTCACCCCGGGTAACTACAAGCATTATGATGCAATGCCTCCTTGCTTTATGTCCATCACACCCATACAGGAATGCCTGAGTTTCCATGCTATCCCTAAGTGTTTTAGGGCTAAAGCAGAGCTGACTGACACTCCAGAGGAACACAGGGCATACCAATGACCACCAAGTTGAGGAGCTGCTTCCCGCCTTGCCGCTTCTCTAGTTCTGCTTTCACATCTATCTGCTGCCTCAGCTTGCCCGATTTTTTCACTGGTATTGGTGTTGAACTCTGCTCTTCTGATGCTTGAATGGAGTGAGGTGGAGGAACTGATTTAGGGATGGTCTCAAGGATGTCGGAAGACACAGCGCTATCTTCACCAGGAGGTCCTTTTTGAGGTGTGTGAAAACTATGACCATTTTCTTCAGAAGTTACACTGCAGATAGGAAAGAAATATTTGAATGCAACTTAAGTATTTCCTGTAGAATCAGAAAGGCAGAGAAGATTCTCTTCGTAATCCTTTACATCTAAGCCAAAAATGATTTCTGCTAAGTGGCAGGAGTGTGTTATGATCGAAAGTCTACATAGCTAGACCCAAACTACACAAATAGAGACTTGAAGAGCTCAGGGAAAAAAGTCTACCGAAAATTAAGACAAAGCTGGGAATGGTGGTGCATGCCTATAATCCCAGCACTCAGTACGTCAAGGCAGGAGGATCAAGTTTAAGGCCAAGCTCAACTACATAGTAAGATTTTGTCTCTAGAAAAATAAAAATAAAAAATTGAGAAAAATATATCCTTTGAAAATAACTAAACTCAGATATATAAAGTAGAATCAAAACCATCAACATTAATCTTTCATCCTATGCCTCCAGAAAAGATGTTCATTAGTTGTATTTGCAACTTCATTTAAAACCTCATATCTACCCCCACTTTATTTTGGTTTTTCGAATCTCCACCAACCAATGTAAGTATTCATTGTTTAACACATTAGACAGATTAGCCTCATCTTGAACTACTAAGGAAAAAAGGTAAGTAGGTGGAAAATATCCCCATGCTTTTAAAGGATTCTAACAGGCTATCTTAAGTGAAATTGAACTTAGAAATTTGCTAACTTTTATTTGAATGACCACAGCTCGTCCAGTTTGTTTGTTTGTTTGTTTGTTGAGACAAGGTCTTGCTATATAGCCTAGGCTGGCCTTGAACTCACTAGGTAGCCCAGGCTAACCTCAAACTCATTAGGTAGCCCAGGCTGGCCTCAAACTGGCCATCCTCCTACCTCAACCTCCAGAGTGCTGGCATATGCCACCATGCCCAGCTGACCACAGCTAGTTCTAAAACCAAAATCTAACAACACTTTGCCATTGAGAAGTTAAAAAAAAAATTGATAAACCCTACAAATCATAATAAAAGTTTTTCCTCCTGAAGCATCCAGCCATTGAAACCCCTATGAGGGTCACTATGAGTCAAACTGGACTCCAGAGCACCTAACAACAACAACCAGAATGAGTAGCACAGGCTCTGGTTCTGATCAGATCTGGGAGAAATCACAGTCCTAGGCTTCAAATGTTTCTGTTTTTAGCTAAAGAACCTTTTTATGGGAGGAAAGTTTATGCTAAATCATAGAAAGAAGCAACCAGCCATAGCTGAAGAGTGAGAAATGTGTTCAAATTCAGCATACCCACAAATCCAGGCAGCCCTCAGGAGTTACTTGGAATAGAAGGGCTTCACAAGACACAGGTCTGACTGGCCATTTCATTTGCAATTCAGTAACAGGAAAGGTTGCTTTTCTCTCACTTTCAGTATAACATTCCTTTAAAGTAAATATTCAGTAAGTTGCAAACTGACTTACCAAAATTATACAGTAGATAGAAGTGAGCAAAGTAATTAAAGAGTATCCTTATGTAATAATAAAAAGATCTGCATAGTGTGAAGTAAAAGTTAATGTTCTAAGACTTGAAAACTTTCTAAGATAAGGTTCAAAAATGAGCGTTCTGGATTCAAGTCTGTAATTCCTGACTGGGATGAATGAAAGAGGGGCAGTAGGTAGAGTGCTGCTCCACACTCTCTGAGGACTTGGGCTTCATCCCCAGGACCGCAAAAAATAGGAGAGGGATGTGTCAATCCACTCCCAAAACAATCTAGAAAAAAACAGCCACTGCAAACTCTATGAGGAGCCAGGTACAGTGGCGCATGCCTGTAATCCCAGTGACTTGGGTGGCAGAAGCAGGAGGATCACAGGTTCAAGACTAGAGATAGTCTGTGTAGTTTAGTAAAATCCTGTCTAAAAAGTAAAATAATGGGTGGGGGTGCAGCTCAGTGGTACAACACTTGCAAAGCATGCAAGCGTGAGGCCCTGGATTCAACCTCCAGTACTGCGGGAAAAAAAAAGAAAGAAAGAAAGAAAGAAAGAGAAAAGAAAAGTCTATTAAGGTTGCTATAAGTTAGATACGACTCTATGGCACCTAACAACAACATGAATGAAAAAAAAAGTTGGTTCAATTTTTTTCAGGTGCTTTCAGGTGTAATTTTGTAATTTTAATATTACATAATGACTAGGTTTTTTTTTTTTAAAAAACCACATTTCTAAAAATAGGACTATTAATATGTGAATCTAGAGGTTTACTCTTCTTCTTTGGTTAGATACTTGTTGGTTTGTTGTTGTTAGGTGCCATTGAGTCGATGTCTGACTCACAGTGACCTACCTACAATAGGTGAAACAGTGTTGATAGTGCTTCTCTTCTATTTATAGGGTTTTCAATGGCTGATTGATTTTTTAGGAGTGGGTTGCCAGGTCTTTCTTCCAAGCCTACAGCATCTGGTGTTCCCAGGCAGTCTCCCATCCAAGTACTAACCAGGCCTGACCCTGCTTAGCTTCTAAGATCAGACAGGCTCAGACTCCACACTGGTATGGCTGCAGGCACGTGTGTGTGTATGTGTATGTGTGTGTGTGGATGTATGTGTATTTTCTTGTTTGTTTGAGACAGGGTCTCACCATGGAGTCAAAGCAGGCCTCAAACTCACTATCCTCCTGCCTCATTCTCCCTAGTGCTGGGAATACAGGTATGAGTCACCATGTCTGGCTTCCTTATTATATATTTTGGCCTATTGTCCAAAAGGGCAGTTTGTCAAACATTTCAATAAATTATCTCTATTTTAAAATCATATTTTAATCCACTTTCTTTCAGAGATGATCTTGTCAGCATTAAACATTATGTCACCAGGCACAGTGGTGCGCGCCTATAATCCCGGTGACTTGAGAGGCAGAGGCAGGAGGATCTCAAGTTTGAGTTGAGGAGTAGTCTGCGTAACTCAGCGAGACTCCTTCTCAAAGTAAAAAGAGTGGGTTGGGGGTGCAGCTCAGTGGTATAGTTCTTGCAAAGCATGTGTGAGGCCCTGGATTCAATTCCCAGTACCCTGCCCACCCCCCAAAAAAGAAAGATTGTGTCATGACATACTAGACCAAAAGCTTAAATAAGAACCACACTTTTGCAACTCAAGAGGTAGAGGCAAGAGGATTGTGAGTTCGAAGCCAGAGATAGATAGCCTGTGTAGTTCAGCAAGACATTGTCTAAAAGTGAACAATAGAAAAGGGGCTGAGGTGCAACCCAGTGGTAGAGCACTAGCAGAGTATGTGAGAGGCTCAGTGTTCAACCTCCAAATACCCTCTTCCCTCCCAAGAAAAGAAAAAAAAATAAGAACCAAATTTACACTTTTTACACTGGACAACTTAACTTTACAATTACATATCTATATAATGCTATGCTGCATATTATCTTTTCAAGTAACTTAAATACAGAGAGTGAAATATAAATATAAATATATTTATTTATTTATTTATTTCTATATATATATATACATACACATCTTGGGACGAAAACTTTCCATTTGCTGTTCTAAGAACGTGTCATATGCTTGGTGTCACTAGCATTCATTCCATTAATACCATCTTTTTGAATGAACATCATGTTACACATTGCTATCGTAATTCAATTCAACTCAAAAAGTAATACATATGTAATATGTTTTAAAATGTGTATGGTATGCATTTTTGGCACCCCCAGTATATTTAGAAAACATTCAGCCAAATAGTCCCTCGAAAGCTTAGAATCCAATGTCAAGACTTAAGTGTTAAGCTTATGCAAAGTGAAAATTCAAGTAAACTCTACTGTAATAAGAAAAAGAACGTCTGGCATGGTAGTGCATGACTTTCTAAAAATGCAACCCCCCCCAAAAAAAAAACCCCACAAAAACAAAAAAGAAGAATGATTTTTTTAAGCTACTGAATTGTACAGATACAAAAGTGCTTAGAAGCCAGGCACAATGGCTCACACCAGTAATCCCAGCAACTCTGAAGGCAAAGGCAGGATAATTGCAACTTGGTGAGAACTTGTTTCAAAACAAAAAATAATGGGCTAGGGGTGTGTGGCTCAGTGATAAAGGGCCTGCAAAAGTATTTGTGAGGCCTTGGGTTCAACTCTATAGTGCCAAAAAAATAAAATAAAATTGCTTACAATGTTTAAAATTACCAAAATTAAAACACTTTTTAAAAGGCAAAAGATTTATATGATCTGAAGAGGAATCACAGTATAAAATTTACACATTTTAAATGTTATTGGGCCTTATTAATATTAACTAGTCTGTATTTTTTAAAGACACAAATGAGAATCAGACTACATAGAAATCTATAATGTTGAAAACTTGACTCAAAAGTGTTTCTGTACACTTTCTTGAGACTAAACCAGAACAGGTGAAGTATTTATCCCTAATACAAATCTTGAAAAAAAAAAATCTTCTAAAAGTATAGCTTGGTTAGCTGTGAGCACTGTTGACAATTTCTGAGTATCTCAATCTGTAATTACATTTTTCACATTCTGATTCCTTCTCCCATAGGCCTATTAAAATGTTGACTCACAGGCTGTTTTTATTTTTTACCTTTATACTATATCCAAACATATTTTTAAAGTGATATATATTTCCCCAAGCACTCTGATCAATAAGTATTTACATGGCTATTTTGTGAGAGGAATATAATGATGAACATATTAATAGTTCCTGTCTTCATGAAGTATGTAGTCATAAAATCATGAAACACCTGCATTATACTTGTGAAGTACAGACAAGTATTTGTTTGCATTGAATATTTAAATTTTTTCATCATTTTTACCCATTATTATTATTATTTCTTTTTGGATTGTTGAGATAGAGTCTTGCTTGTAGCTCAGGCTGGCCTGAAACTTGCTATGTATACCTGACTGGCGTCAAACTCATGGTAATCTTTCTACCTCTGCTTCCGGAGCACTAGGATTACAGGTGTGTGCCATCATGCTGGGCTTTATGTTTGAAATTATTCACTTAAAGACCTATGCATTTATATCGAACACACTACATTCCTTTGAGTCCATTTGCATATTACTTTCTAAGACTTGAAACTTCCTTGCATTAAGATTTGAATTCTTAAAATATGAATTTTGTGTTCTATTTATTTTATTTCTCTCTCAATGGAAATACTCTCAAAATAGGATTAAAATAGAATAAAAGAGTACTTAGGTCATCTCAACCCTAATTCAGAGATAAAAAGACACTGATGTCAGGTGCCATCTAGTCAGGTCCCACTCATAGAGATCTATGTACAACAAAATGAAACACTCCCAGATGCTGTGCCATGCCCGGCACTATGTCAGCGTTTCTCTGGTATTCACAGGGTTTCCATGCCTTATTGTTTTGTGAATGGGCTGCCAGGTCCAGGTCCTTCTCCTATTTTTGTGGTGCTGGGGATCGAACCTAGGGCCTCAGAACACACAGAGCAGCAACTCTACCAACTGAGCTAAACCCTAGCCCAGCATCCATTAAGCTTTTACAACTAATTTATAAATTAAAATCATTTTAATGAGTTAAAGTTACTCAAGATAAAAAAAATTAGCTTTTTATTTTATCCAGTCATTGAACTAATATATAGTAGAGGCTAAGTCCTTTTCCCCACTGAATATGAAATCAAGTGAATAAACTCTTGCCTTTATAAAGCCTAAAAATTGAACTTGGTGATCACTAAAATTCTTCTCCACTTAGACTCATGATACTCTCATTAATTTAGATAAAAGAAGGTTGCAAAGGAGAAAAAATAAGGTTCCTGAGATTATTTTGCAAAGATAAAACAAAAATCTCTGCTGTTAATATTTGATAACATTGTTTTTCTCTTTTTGGCAAACAAAATTTCTATTACTCAGACTTAAGGAATGATAAATTTGAATTTTTTTTTAGTTCTAAAGAGGTTAAAACAATGTTTTAAAGCATACATCTGAGACTCAAGCTACTCTCCCCTTCTCTATAAAAACCCCTGAAGAATCCTAGAGACTGTGACAAAAAAGAACAAATACTAGTAATATATACTGTTTATTATCATTTTCTGTGTTGTTAGGTATGTTTAATTTTGTCTTTGCTATAATGATCCATTTTATTCAATATGAAAATCTAAAATTTTAAAGATATTTTAGTTATTAAAAGTTTAATTAATGATTCTATAATTCATTGACCACATGTCTAAACACTCATATCATGCTTACCTACAACACCTAGTGGTATACAAATCTGCTATTTCACAATGTCAGATTTCACAAAGTCAAAGGGTGTTTATGTTACATTAGCTATAAATTATTTATGTGAAGAAACTGACAGTGAGATAGAATAATACACATAGGCAATGTTAGAATCAAGACTAATTTCTCATTCCCCTTCTCTTTGTACTGTTATGCTGACAATGTGTGCTGTATCAGTGCTAATGGTTTATTCTGCAAAACTGAAATAGACTCCATCCTATAAACAAATAGGAGACAATACTGGCTTTGAAAAATGAGGAAGACAGACTTAAAATCTTACCCAGGCACTTCAAATCCCATAGTTTGTTTCTTTCCAGATACAGTCATTTTAGCAACTTTTGGCACAACATCAGATTCACTTCGAGATAACTGAGATCCTACTGATTTTCCTAATTATAGAATAAAGCATAAAAAGTTAATTAAAATTAATTTCTAGAATATTAGATATTATGCAAATTAGATTATAATTAACAATTATAGGTTCATTTTGAGATGACCAAGATCCTATTGATTTTCCCAAGGAGTAAAATATAAGAGGTTATTATACATATTACAGATTATGATTAATCTACACAGAATTCATGTATTTTATAAACACCTATCTTTTCTCCAAACAAATTTCATGAGATACAAATGCTGAAAGAAATTCTATCACCTATTTTGGGAAATCCCCTATTGTCAACACTCCACAGTGCTTAACCTCCACCAAATCTCTTCCTAATTTTGAACTGACTGTTAAGTTTCAGTATTAAGAGGTTACAAGGTGGTTTCTGCACTGAGCCTTGTCTTGACATTACACCTAGACCATTAACCTACCTCTCCTACCACACCCTTTCACAACACTAAAATTGTCTGGTCAGTTAGCAGATGGCTCAACTATTTTTAATCCACAGAGTTTTATAAAATGATGAACACGTGGATAGTCAGCTGAATTTTGCTGGAACACTACATATATTTTACTTGCATACAACACTAGACTTAATAAGATCTCTGATATCTACAAAGACTGTGGGGGAAGAGGTCCACGTAGAAAAATGAATTAAGAACATGATAGATGCATTATGAGTTAGATCAAAGTAAGACTTTATGCATTTTATCCATATATACACATATATAAGTGAATTTTTTTAAAAAATGTATCTTCATTAAATTTCAAAGAGTATCAAAAAGGATACACACTATGGATACAAACTATGGAAACTGCATATGCGACATTAGTAAACAAATACACCAAAACCATTATTTAGGAAAGATAAAATAAAATTAGTGTACAGAAAAATAAAATAAAATTAGTGTACAGAATTCATTCAAAATGTTTGCTATTTGCCAACTACATGCTTCTCTTAAGACAGGGTCATTATGCAAGACACCACTAGAAATATAATGACAAATAAAGTAGATAAAATGCTTATGCTCAAACAGCCTACACAACAGTGAATGATTATAAAGTCTAAAGTTAAAACTGTTACTAGTGTTATAAAGAATTATAAAGAGTTATAAAGAATTCATATTCAATTATAAAGAATTATAAAGAATTCATATATGGTGCCATAAGACCTTATGACAGTACAAGAATTAGAGAGCATTTCTAGGAAAGTGAGAATTGGAGCTAAGATATTTAAAAAGTAGTGAAATTAACTAGCACAAAAAGAAAGAACATTCCAAACAGAGTAGCTTGCATAATGACCCTGTCTTCAGGGAAAGCAAAGTAGAGCAAGTGAAAGCAAAAAGAGAGCTAAGGAAGCTGGAGAGGTGGGCAGGGCCAGGCATGGAGGACCTTTAGGCCATACCAAAGGTCCTAATGGGGTAAGGAAATGGTGGAAAAGGAAAAGAGAAAGGAGAAGATAGAGTAAAAGGACAATATCCGGAAAAAAAAAAAAAAAAAAAAAAAAACAGTTTGGGGATGGGAAAATCATGACACAAAGAGGTATTAGGAATTTGGACCATCTAAGATCTCTAAGCCTGCAGCAGTAGCCCTGTGGCATCTGATCCCGTCAGATCTCGGAAGCTAAGCAGGGTCTGGCCTGGTTAGTACTTGGATGGGAGACCACCTGGGAATACCAGATACTGCAGGTTTGGGAGAAGGACCTGGCAACCCGCTCCCAATAATCAATCTGCCATTGAAAACCCTATGAACAGCAGAGAAGCACTGACAATAGTGTTTCACCTGTTGTATGTAGGGTCGCTATGAGCCGGATACTGACTCGACGGCACCTAACAACAACAACAACAACAACATCTCTAAAAGGGAAAACCAAATAGGCAGTTGAACAATTTGGCCAAGCTCAAATGCAAGATCTGAGGCAGAATATGTATTTGTGGTTCATGACCACCTAACGGGCAGCTGAAGACAAAGACGTGATCACCAAGTGAGAGAGCACACAATTAAAAAAAAACACCAGGGCTAATGACCAAAGCCTGTAACCCCCATGGGAGGCTGAGGAAGTAGGATCACAAGTTAGAGACCTGAGGCAGCCTGTATAACTTAGGGAGACCTTGTCTCAAAATTAAAAGTAAAAAATGGGCTAAGGATGTGGCTCAGTGTTACAGCACTTGTAAAAGCACATGTGAGGCCCTGGATTCAACTCCCTAGTACCATAAAAAAAAGTGGTCCTAGGACAAAGCCTTGGAAGAACTCCAGCATGTATGTACAAGATTGAGCATGGTGCACTTGCAAGAAGGTGAAGGACAGCCAGCAGTGGGAAGTGTAAAGGAAGCTAGGAGAAGAGTGTGTTTGATGGAGGTGGCATCACCGGGACCTGAGGTTGCTGGTCACTCAAGCAAGGTGAGAGCTGAAAACTCACTGGTGAAATGATCACTCCACATACAGATCTAAGGTAGAGTTAGCAAGGGACATCTGAAGGATGTGAGGGAAGTAAAAGCCAGAATGGGCTAAAAACAAAAGGAAAATCAAAAAACAGAGCAGTACATGTCCACTACCTCTTATCTGTAACTTTAAAATTCACATGCACTGAAATATTAAAGATTTTCAGTAACTCATTTAAAAGCAAAATGAGACTGCTTATCTATAGTCCATATTTATCCCACTTAAGGGAAAAGGTACACATTTCAGGGCAGAAATAGAAACATGTTTTACTACAGGGTACCACTCCATAACCCACTGGAACTATTATACCATACACAGTATGGTATGTACATGTTATTGCTTTTCTAAATCTCCCAAATTCTGAAATTCTGAGTCAAATCTGGTCCCAAGACCTTTAGATAAGGGACTGTTGTTGCTGCTATTAGGTGCTGTTGAGTCATGTCCGACTCATAGGGACCCTCTTATAGTTTTCAATGGCTGATTGTTTCAAGAATGCCTCGAGAGTTGATTGCCACATCCTTCTCCCATTTTTGCAGTGCTGGGAATCAAACCTGGGACATCAGAGACTGCAAAGCAGGGCTCTACCAACTGAGCTAAATCCCAGCCTCAAGAGACTGTAGGTGAGTAAAACGACTCTCTTTAAAAGTTTAGCTGGAAAGGGAGAAACGTGGTAGGATGATAGTAAGTGGGAAAAGTAAAATCAAGCTATGGAAAAGAAAACTGAGAGTGACTGACTGAATATATTAGGAAGGGATCTGCAGTGTTGAGAGTTTCTGATAAGGTAGAAAAGGGTTCGTATCAAAACCACAAGGTAGTAGCCTAAGATCTCAGTAGCCCAAGATTGGGGAAAGGGTCTCTTATTGTATAAAAAAAAAAAAAGAAGGCAGAATTGAATTTTAGGAGCTGAAAGATAAACATTCCTAATGGAATTTTTTTGGCATAGCAGCTCGTTACCTTCTATCCCTGAAGTTGGACAGGAAAGAAAGAGAAGGGAACGAGGTTTTCAATCACTGTCGCACAAAGGAGAGTTGCCTGACCGTTTTAAAGACTGAGGGAAGTGTTAGTGCTGAAGGCTCACTTAAGTTTTGTGCTAATGAATCTACAGTAGACTCAGTCTACCCTTCTGTGTAACTTTCTCTAGCAATGTTCAGCCATTCAAGAAAATGCATTAACAAAGAAGACGTTAACTGCTCCATGCAGGGTTACAATTCAACTCAACACATATAAGGAGAAAATAACAAGTGGTTAAAGATATGAGACCCCCCAAAAAATTATTGAAATAATAATAATAATTATTATTATTATTGAGACTGGGTCTCACTGTGGAGCCCAGGCTATTCTGGAACTCGCTATGTAGACCACCGGACATTAAACTCACATTGATCTTCCTGCCTCAGCCTCCTAAGTGTTGGTATTAGAGGCATGCACCACCACACCTGGCTAGTACTGAAATGATTATTATGAAACCTAAGCTGGATAAATAAAATGACAAAGGGGGAATACTGATGCAATAGGAGAAAATAGAGGGGTCTACAGACCAAGAAAAGGTCATGGTATGAAAAGTACAATTAGAAGTGATGGTAGTCAGAATGGGATGTGCGAATTAGTGATTCTGAAGGAGAAGAAATTATAGGGAATTGCTGGTGAGAGCTGACGGTCACTGCAAATGAGGTATCTCCTTGACTACCTTGTTTTGGTCGGAGATGCTGTTTTTCCTTACAGATACACTAGTAAGTTATGAGCATGAAGAACTCAGGGTAGAAAACTGTAAGGCAGTGGCCAGAGTGTTTGATGAATAAGGAAAAGTAGACAGGAGGTTGTTTAGCAGATAACTGCAAAACTAACAAAAGGCTGATTCAGAACCTCAAAGGAGCAGAGATTAAAGGAAGAAAAAAGGAGGGAGGAATAGTGATGTTAGAAGGGCAGAAAAGAGAATAAAGTTGACTTCTCAGGCCCTGAGGTTTGAGAGGCTCCAAATGAAGTAAAACAAGTAAGTAGAAAAACACTAGGAAAACAGATGGGGAGCATAGAGGAGTTGGGTTCCTATGAAAAAAGCAGTTCCTTAAGTTATTGCAAAAGTGAAGAAGAGTGAATGGAGAGAGGAGAATATTTAGGGCATTATGATGGTGGAGGAAGGAAGGAATGAACGAATGAAGGGAGGGAAAATGTCTCCAGTCTCTACAGGGCTAATGCCCATTAAGGTTCACTTTTAATATCTTCCAACTATTTTCATGTAAAAACTTTCTTCACCTACTTATACATTCAGTACATTGAAATACTGTAATTTTAACTGTTAAAGGTCTTTAAGTATAAAGAAAATCAAAGTGTGTTCTTGCTATATTTCTGGGGATGCAACAAATATGTCTTATTCTTACTTACTGGATCAAAGGTGCAACATTTCAAAAATGTGGTTAAGTGAAAGAAGACAGAAAGAGGCCACCATTATGGATCTGAATAACATCCATTAAAGTAGTGGTTCTTTAACCTCTTCTTTTATGTCAGATGTCCCTTTAAAAAGGTGACAGAAACCAGAGGACATTCTTGACAGAAAAGTGGACTATACACATAAAATCTGGCATATTATTTCAAAGAATTCAAAAAGTCCAATTCTAAAAGCTTTTCTTTAAGGGATAACCTTAACCCAGCCTATTTTTGAAACATGTTCATTCAAATTAATATTATCCACAAAGATAAAAACATACAAAGTTGTCCAGTAGGCTGTTATTAATAGCAATGTGATATACTTCCATTTATCCAACCACATCACAGAGTTTCTTTACAACTAGCACCATGCTGGATGGGAGGTAAACTCTACTGACACAGGTCAGAAATGAACTAATAACTAAAATACAGTCTTAGATCAGTAAGTCATACAATGTAAGTATTCAAATTCATCATATTAAAAACCCTGTAAAATATTTACTCTGTTCTCTCATCCTCCCCAGCCAAATGGAAATTCATTCACTGTATAATAATTCCAAGGAACTGATTATACATTTTTAGTCAGTCCCAAAATATGGCATCAAGAAACGAGTACCAGCTGGAAAACAGGGAGTTTGGATTTTTGACCCTGCTCACCACTAATTAGCTGTTATCTTAGAACTTCAGCTTGCCTAACTACTTTCCTTCCTTCTTTTTGGGCAGCTGGGGATTATGGTGCTGGGGACCAAACCCAAGGCCTCACGTTTATGCCACACTACAAGCCCTTCTCTGAAGTTCTGTATGAAACATATGAACCTTCCATTTCATATAATGAAGTGAATTAAATGATTTCTAGCTTTCTGAATGTATCCATGATGCCCAAACCACTAAACTGTCCTTTAAATCAAATATGTCACTATGACGCAAAAGTCAAATATGCCATTCCTAAGTATTACCAATGTCCTCCCCCAAGCCATACAAAATCCACCTGCCAAATCATGATCATCCAAAAGATATTCATTCTGAAGATATGTGTATATATATAGAGATGTATATATGTGTATATATGTATGTATGTATGTATGTGTATATGTGTATATGTATATATGTATATGTGTATACATATATATGTATATATACATATATGTATATATACACCTGTATATATACACATACATACATATATGCATATATACATATGCATGTATATATACATATATACATACATACATACATATATACATATATACACACACACACACACATAAATGATTAGTGTTTGGTCTCTAGTATAATAGACAAGAATTGCTCATCTGTTGATTTTTCATTCAAGACAGAAATAACAGTTACTCAGTTGATCAAGTCTAGTCTGCTTGTTTTATAGACAAAGAAACAAGAGGCAAAGTTCAATGATTTCACCTTAATGGCAGGGTCTTTACCTAAACCAAATTACCTATGTGCCTGTCCAATTCCCCTTTCTCGTACTCCAGTTAGTTCAAAAGTAAAGCTCAAAAACTGCTGCCTTCTGTCCCTAGTGGTTACTCTTTGGGGTGCTGCTTCCTTCAAGGCTCCAGTGCTTACTTTCTGGGGCTAAAATCTGATTAGAAGAGTCTAGGTTTTCTCTTAAAGATTCTTTTTCACTGTGTAGCCCTTGTAAAGGATACAAAGCTAGATCTCTAAAAGCAGCACACAATTGTTACTGACAAGCTGAATTTAATGAGACCCTGTTTGCATATCCACATGACTTACTCTCTTCTGACTCACTCCTTTGGTCTTTAAGCACATTCAATACAAGACTACTTGCTCTTTGAAGGCAGGAAGTACCTTATACATATTTTCACATAGTCCACCACACATCACAGTGCTCAGCCTATAAGCACTCAACAAATAGTTTAATGATTAACTTCTATGGGTTTAAATTTTGAAGCTACAAGTTGGCCTCTACTATCTTTACAAGTTATCTTAGTTCTCTCCTTCAGATAATAACCTCAATTTACTCTCTTTACCTACTTCTTGCACTTAATACCAACCACCTCCATTCATTGGGAGGTGTGAATTCTAGAAAGCCAACCAGGTACTTACAATTGGCACTCTCTACCCTGCTCTGCTTTACATGATCTTTTGCCTCCATAATAACTATGTAGAATAGGTATAATTATTCCTATGTTAGTGAAACTCAAGTTCAGTGTGGTTGATTTGTCAGAAGTCATACAACCTTGGCCCGTCCTGTGACACACATTTAAAAAAAAAAAAAGGATATGAGTCATACGGAGACTTTTCTCAAAGAGCTTTTTTTTATTTATTTTTTTCCCAGTACTGAACTACATCCTCAGCCCTCAGAGAGTTTATAAACTGTTCTGAGACACAAATCACAAAAGTTGTAAAGATGAGCTACAGAGACAATAGGTAAGAGAAATTCAAAGTGTGTATCTGAATAATTATGGAAGGCTTAACAAGCAAAGTGAGATCTGATATAATTGAAAAATAAATGGAGGATCAACAAGGCAAAAATTCTGGAAGATTGGGCAATGACCAATAAACTTTTAAAGACTATATAACTGAAGCCTTAAATGAAAGGCCTTTTTAAAAAGATATTTTGTAGATTTATATTCAAGAACTCCTTTTTCTGTTTAATAAATAGAAAGCAAAACAGAAGTAGTACTAATTATTCTTCTTATTGTTGTTAGGTGCCATCAAGTCAGTATCCGACTCACAGCAACCCTACGTACAACAGGCGAAACACTTTGTCAGTGCTTCTCTGCTATCCATAGGGTTTTCAATGGCGGGTTGATTTTTTGGAGTGGGTTGCTCAGTCCTTCTCCCAAGCCTACAGTATCTGGTGTTCCCAGGCGGTCTCCCATCCAAGTACTAACCAGGCCCAACCCTGACTTAGCTTCAGAGATCTGATGGGATCAGATGTCACAGTGCTACGGCTGCAGGCTCAATTATTCTTAGGAAGGATAATTAATAAAACTGTCTAGAAATGAGGAAGGCCAAGCCAAGCTCAGGCCATAGGCCCATAATCTCAGTGACTCAGGAGGAGGAAGGCAAGAGGATCCCTAGTTCAAGGTCAGAAGCAACCTGTAGAAACTAAAAACATTCTGTCTCAAGAAAAAAAATTAAAAAGTGGGACCAGCGGTAGAGCACTTGCAAAGTACACATAAGGTCCTGGATTCAATTCCCTAGTACTACAAAAAGAGAAAAAGAGAAAGAAAGAAAAAGAAAAGAAAGAAAAAGGAAGTAAGGAAGGCCAAATTAAAATTGTTGTTAGGTGCCAACAAGTTGGGTCCAATTCACAGTGACTTTCATAGGGTTTTCAATGGCTGATTGTTTCAGGATAGCTTCGGGAGTGGATTGCCATGTCCTTCTCCCATTTTTACAGTGCTGGGGATTGAACTGGGTCCTCAGAGAGTACAGAGCAGCACTCTACCAATTTAGCTAAACCTCAACCCAAATTAAGATTGTTGTTGTTAGGTGCCATCGAGTCAGTACCCAACTCATAGCGACCCCATGTACAACAGGCGAAACACTATTGTCAGTGCTTCTCTGCTGTTCATAGGGTTTTCAATGGCTGATTGTTTTTTGGGAGTGGGTTGCTTTCTCCAAGCCATCATAAAGATATTCCCAAGAGCCAGGCATGGTGGCACAGGCCTGTAACTCCAGCAACTCCAGAGACAGAGGCAGGAGGATAGTGAGGTTGAGGCTAGAGGCAGCCTGCCTAACTTAGCAAGACCCTGATTCAAAATAAAAATATAAAAAATGGGCTGGGGTGCAGCTCAGTGATAGAGCAACTTGCAAAGTATGTGTGAATCCCTGGGTTCAACCCCCAAGTACTAGGGGGTGGGGTAGAGGTGTTACCAAGCTTCAGTCCTAGAATCCCATTTATATCCTATAGATATCCTCTACCCAAGAGCAATCAAGTTGGATTAGTCTAATACGGCTAGAAATCCAAGGCCCTGATACCAAAAAATTCCTAGAGCATAAACCCTGAATTAGATATCAAATAGTCCAGAGACTGGGTTTACCCTATGTACAAAATGTATCACCTACCTCACACTGAATTCATAATGCACATTATATTTATGAAATCATTGAGAAAAACTTCTCAAATAAAACTAAAAAATGAAACCTTTATTCTACAGAATTATTACTGTTATTATAACATTCTCAGAAGAAAACTCTTAAAATAAAAAATAATTGCCGACATCCATGACCAATCAGTGTATGTTTACAGTATTATTTTTAGCTTGGGTATATCTAAACCCATTTAGCCTGCTTAGTTTTTAAATAATTTTAGGTGATTATAGGGTCAAGAAGTGCTAGAATAAACATGTACTATGTCGTACTATGTCATACACAGTAATATAAAGTACTTTATCTTGGCTTGAGCCCAGTGTTTTTTATTTGCTTAAGCATCATACAAATAAGTTTCAAAAATATAAAACAAAAGAAAGAATGATCTGGTAGTATAAATCCAATGAAACTATTGGGGTGGGGCAAGGGAATGCCAGGTTGACGTTGAAGTTCATCCGGAAAGTAAATATGAGAGAATGATAAGTAAAAGTTTTAGATTAAGAATAACTGGGGGTCTGAACTACTTGATATCAGGACCTCCTATAAAACTGGAGGAGATTAAAATCTATTAATGTCACAAAAATCACGCAATAAATTAGAATAGAGCATCTATAAATTCATCAATTAGTAGGGATCCATGTATATGGCTGCTATATATAGAAGCTAAAAGAGTATATGGAAAAATATATAGGACTAGAAATATATACATTATCTATATATACACTTATACACAGAAATTAAGTATTGTAGAAGTGTTTCAAATCAGTGGAAACAAGATGTTATACAACATATTGTACTGGGAATATCAGCAATTCATTTAAAGAAAAGACTACCACATTTATGGTATATCATATATAACTTCTTCACTGATTATAGATATGAACATCAAAATATATTTATAATCTTTAACTATGGAAGACTGACAAATTTGATACAATTTTTAAATTTCTCCCTAATTAAAGATACCACAAGCAAACAAAGAATGTGGTAAAAATAAATGCAAGGAAACAACTACTCAGAAAAAAAAGAGCAATAAGCACACCAGGTCAACAAGCACATGATAAATCAAGTGTGGCAGAGGAAAGGGAGATAAGAATGGGTGATGGAGGGAGGAGAAAAAGTAGTAATGAAAAAAGGAGATGGAAGGAGGAAGGCAGAAGGGGAGAAGGACAGTAGGAATAGGTGCAAGTATTTCTGCTTTTTTATTAGCATCTTCTGTTGCCAAGTGAAGTGGGAGAAGGGTGCTATCTGACACTATGGGCCTAGTACACTTTGGTGAGGAAAAAAATTTGATAAGATAATAAATTTATTATGTATACTCTACTTCTCAGAATGTGATCTACAGAAATGTTATTGCTGTTATCCAATAACATGAACAAGATTGTTTACAAATACAAAAGTAGGCCTCCATGCATGAAAAGATAACATTGGTATATCAAGAATAGTAGCAGTATTAAATAACAATGATCCTACATCACTTTTATTGGCATTAAAAAGATCACATACATGTAAGTGAATTTTCAAAGGTGATTACTTCTAGGGAGTAACATGATGAAAAAGAAGATGTGACTTTTATTTCAAACTTTATATACATCTATGTTGCAGTGACTACATATTATTTTAACAATCAAAAATGTTTTAAGTGAAAAGCAAATATTAAAAAAATAGTATTTCTATACTATTCTTCTGATACCTGACTATTCTTAAACGCTAATAAGGTAAAACTCTACTTAGTTATAACACTTAGAGTACCACAACCCAAACTTTTTGTCAGTGATCCTGAATACAACATACTAAAAACACCCACTGAGAAGTTCATGCTTTAAAACAAAGGTACAAAGCTTATCCAATCAATTACTCAAAAACAATTTTATATTAAGAATGCTCTAGCAAAGCTGCAAGTTTTAACATTCTGTTTTGTGTGTTAAGTAAACATGTGTTTAGACCACAGCTCCTGAATAAGGATTGTAATTTGCATTTCTATCTCATCAAAGTATTTTGTGTACTATGTAAGATCTATATGTGTTTGTTGAATGCTGACAAATTATTTCTTGAGAGCTCATTCAATGTTCTGATAAATTTCTAAAAAAAAAAAGAAAGAAAAAAAAATGAAGGTCAACAATAAAGGGAATTATAAACGTGATTTTGAACATATATCCTCTTACCAGACAAGAATTTCTTGATAAAATCTATCCTTCAGTCGTCAGATTCTCTAAAGCAGGATTTTTCAACCTTAGCCTGGCCGCCATTTTAGATGAGTTAATTAACTATTGTGGGGGTCTGTCCTCTACACTGTGGGGTGTTCAGCAGCACCCTAAAAATGTTTCCAGATATTGACAAATGTCCCTTGTGGCACAAAATTGCCTCCAGTTGAGAACCCTTGTCATTAGAGTAATCAGCAAATGAATTAAATACATCATACATATATTACATGAAACCAAGACCTCAGATACATACATCATCTCCTAAGTTCATTTTGTTTCCCATAAACTCAGCCATCCTTAATATTCTTTTCCTATCCAACCAAGAATGAAACTTCAAAGTCATTTATTTCTAATTCTTTTTCTAAAATTTTTGTATCCAATTAAAAAGAATTCTATTTTTTCCTTCATAAAGTTTTCTCAAATTTGTCCTTTCCTTTTGCCCCTACCTATGTCAAGCCTCTAGGACCATATGCCTGAAGTGTCTAATATGGTGTCTCTTTCCATCCCTAGCTCACCAAACTGTGTATTAGGATTTTCACCTTCATCTTACTCACCTGCTAAAATATACTCAGTGGCTCTGTACAGAAAAAAAAAAAAAAGAGAAGAAAAGAAAATCCACTATATATAGTCTTTCATAACATGACCCCAATTCACTTTTTCAGATCCATTTATTCCTTACTCTCTTATGCAAACTGGGATTCACTGGCATAAACATTCCTGTTTGCCCATATGCATGGCTATGGCTCATTGTATTTCTATGTTCCATGCAAATACTATTACTTTCATAAAAATATTTTAATTTTATTGCAGAAAGATTTGTGATTGTGAATGCAAAGAAGCCAATTATTCTTGATAATGCAAGAATCACAGAGGCCAACTTCAACACTGTATGATCAAAGACTCTTGGATTCATTCCACAAAGATTTACTGAGCCTATGAGGTAAAAACAACAGAACTGCTTCCTCTGGGTAACTAGCAATGAAATATAGTACATGTAGGATTCCATGCTACCTCAGGAAGAGTGTTAATAACTACTCTGTGTCAAAAGGCTCCATATCTACAGTAACTCAGGTCAGTAGATAAGATAGGGACTCTGCTACCACATACCCTAAGTTTGAAGCGAGGCTTTGCCACTACATGGTCTCAAGTGAGTCTAACTTTTCCCTGTGTTTAGTGTGAAATAGCAATAATACCTACCTAAGAAGGATGTTTGGGGAATTACAAGAGTTAGTATATATAAAGTGCTTACAGAAATGTCTAGCACATACTCAATGTTCACACCACCAAAAGAAATCACACACTCCATGGGTCTCTGATATCACCAAGATATCAACTTCCTTCTCCTTTTCCTCATATGAAACCAGGGAACATATAAAGACAATTACTCTTTGGTAATCACATATCAGTTCATGATGAGAAAGAGGAAAATGTCAACCATTACACACTGTGCTAGGTACTGTCCTAAAAAAAAAAAAAAAATCAATGAATCAAATATGATTCTGAACCTAAAGAAACTCAAGTCTAAGAACAGCTATCACATGAACATAAACTGCAACAACGCAGGCATAATGAGAGTACTGGTAAAGGCACTAATCCGTTCATACCAGAAGCATCCCTCTAAAGATTTCTAATAAATCTTGTAGAAAAATAATAAGGAAAAAAGGGATTAAGGAGCATGACAGAAGACATAAAACTGCCAGTAGATTAGCGTGGCTAGGACGCAGGGAAAGAGGAAGTGGTGAGCTATAAAGTTAGAAAAGCAGGTAACTCATATAGTGCCATGTGTAACATTTAGAGCATTTGATTTTGAAACATAAGATACTGAAGGAATTTAAGCTCTGAGTGGTTTATTGTATTATGCACTTAAAATGTACTCTAACCACAGAATGGAAAATACTGAGAAGGCAAGATTGAAGGGAGAGTAATTAGAAGAATGTTATACATACATACATATATATATATATATATATATATATATATATGTATATATGTATATACACATACACACACACATATATATATACACTATACAAATATAAATACATGTAAAAAAATTCTAACGACTGACCTAAAAAAATAAGATTGCTGGGAGCCTTGACGCATGCCTGTAATCCCAGGGGCTTGGGAGATGGACGCAGGAGGATCTCAAGTTAGAGACCAGAGGCAGTCTGCATAATTTAGAGACCCTGCCTCAAAAAGTAAAAAAATGGGCTGGGGGTGCAGCTCAGTGGTCCAGCACTTGCAAAGTATGCAGGTCCAAGGCCGTAGGTTCAACTCCCAATACCACCAAAAAAAAAAAAAAAAAAAAAGATTGGAGCTAAGGAAAGGGATCAAAAAGGTTTTACAAGATAAAATTAGGTGCCCTTAATACTTGAATGGATATAGGAGGTAAGAGGAAGAGTCCCTAGATTTCCTGCCAAAGAAAAAAGGAGGATGGTGGTACCATTAACAAATCTGAAATACCTTTTAGGGAACTAAGGTAAGTCTGCTGGTCAGGATCTTCTCTTAGACAGTCTTTTCATTGAGTGCAAAATTACAGTAGTCCATGACTTACTCCTCCTTAAATAGATGGAGATTTCCACCAAAAATTTTTATTTTATTGAACACTGCTTAGATACACTCTTAGATCTCTATTTTTTCAGGTTAAATTATGTTTTTGGCACTAGAGGCACAAATATGAGGAACAGTCTGTTTTCAGGTAGCTTTCATTCTAACAGATGTGATTAACACCAGGATAAAGATGGAAAGATAATTAAGACAGAGATTAAGAGAATTTTGCAAAAAAGCAAAACATTGACTACAGCTGAGCAAGTAGTACAGTATAGAAAATCAGCAAGGAGGGACGGGCATGAGAGAATACATTAATAGAACACAGTGATGAATTAAATGTTAGGAAGGGAAAAAAAGGAATCTAAATGACTGCTCAGGTTTGGATCTAGATGCTGTTAATGAATACAAGCACACTGAGTTTAAGATTCTTTTAGGATATACACATAGAAATCCACAGAAAATAGCCACATAATCAGGTTTGCAGAACATTAGAAATATGTTGTTGTTGTTGTTAGATGCCGTCAAGTCGGTATCCGACTCATAGCGACCCTCATAGGGTTTTCAATGGCTGAGTGCTTCGGGATTGCCTTGGGAGTGGATTGCTGGGCCCTTCTCCCATTTTTTGCGGTGCTGGGAATTGAACTCGGGGCCTCAGAGACTGCAGGGCAGTGCTCTACCCACTGAGCTAAATCCCAGCCCCATTAGAAATATAAGCACCATTAAAACACCTGAAGCAACTCAGGACCTAGAAAGCTTGAACAAAATGAATTTAGGAGATGATGTATGTATCTGAGGTCTTGGTTTCATGTAATATATGTATGATGTATTTAATTCATTTGCTGATTAATGACAAGGGTTCTCAACAACGGAAGCAGCAAAGGAAGAAACTATGATATTTAGTAAACAGGAAGGTAGGAAAAGAAAGGAAAAGGAAAAGGAAAAGGAAAAGGAAAGGAAAGAAAAAGAAAAAGAGAAGACAAGAAGGAAGAAAGGAAGGAAGGAGGAAGGAAGGAAGGGAAGAAGGAAGGGAGGAAGAAGGATGGAAGGGAGGAAGGAAGAAGGAAGGCGGAGGGAGGAAAGAAAAAAAGAAAAACATTCACCTTCCTTGTGGACTCCTTATGTGGAATCAAGATTCATGCATCATAAAATTTGGGGGCCATTTTTAGAGGTCATTTGTCCAATCCATCATTTTACAGATGAAAATTAAGTAAATTTCCAAGATCAAATAATTAATAGCACTCTGCTCTGTTTTCTCCAGGTGACTTCCAAGTCATCTTCCCCTTTTCTGCCCTGTGTCTTCTCTCTGCAGCACCTCAGGATTTACGGAAGTAATGTTCCAAAGATGACTGAAAAGGTCATTGTGAAGCTAAATGTTCACAGAAAATAGTGAATCAAGTACTTCTAGGAAATGAAAATGTTTTGTCCAGATTCTGATTCTGTGAACTGAGTAAGGCTAACCAGAACTAGTATCTTCTCAGATACTCCTGAAAATGTTAAAATCCATTATTCTGATTAGGTTTAATGTTTGCATTTCAAAATCTAAAAATATATTATATATAGCTAGAATCAAGCAGTAAAATCAGTCTCTGCTTAATAAAGTTTCTGTTTAATCCAATTTGAATTTCTAGTTTAGGACATATTAAAATATGTACCTTACCTCTCCAACTATACCCTATAGAAGGTTACTTTTTTATATTTTCCATAACAGACAGTCCAGTACCTGGTACATACTAGACAAATATTTAATAAAATTATGTAATTTTATATGAGGAAAAAAGTAACTATACTCTACTGATTCTTATCTTGGGGGAAGCAGGTGGATCGAAAAACCATGAATATCCTTGCTCCTTTCCTTTTGAAAATTATTGTCACTGGGAGACAATGATGCCAATAAGAAAAAGAAAAAGAAAAAAAAAAAAGATCGAGGACTACTTATCTAGTAAAACACTAATGTTCTAGATGAAGAAGCGAGGCTCATGCAAATTAAATAATCTGCTCTACCAGGTTAATATTCATTGCAAATTCTGCCCACCTACCACTTGTTGCCCTGCTTCAAGTTCATAGCTAAATGATATCTAAGGACCTGCCTGAAGTCAGGAAACTACTTCAGATGACCTTTTAAGGTTTGGGTCCTTATAATCTTACATAAAAAAAACTACTTAGCCTATTCAGTGAGAATTTCTCTCCCACACATACAGATCATTAATTTCTAAATGACACATCAACTGTAAAATCCTTGAATATCTTCACACTACCATCAACATAAAATGTAGTACTACATAATAAAAACTGTTATCTAGGAAATAATGTTCTTAAACTCAATCAAAACTACCAAGGTGGTTTTATTTTCTTCAATAAAGTCCACAACTAAAATGTAAGAAATGTTACAAGGAACTATATTTAAAAGTATACTTGCACTATACTGCCAATTGGGTGGGGGTTGCCTGGGGGTGTAGCCCAGTGGTAGAGCACTTGCTCAGTACACATGAAACCCAGCATTTGATCCTCACAGAAACAAAACCTTTAATTTGAACGATACTATAAAGATGTGAAGACACAAGTACAGAACACTAGTTTTGCTTTAAAATACCCTTATAATTTTAATCAATGTTTTGAAAGTATTTTCTCGATCAAATTGGGGTCTAAAAATTGATTCAATATTTTAAAATATGCACATATACACACACATACAATGAAAAGAAGGAAAAGATGGGATACAAAATTGCTTGTACTATATGACCTTAACATAAACAATTTCAAAAACTAGGGAGAAAAGGCTGAAGAAAAGATGGCAAAACATAAACTATGACTGTCTACTTTGGGTAAGAAAATCAGGAGTGACATTTTTTTTTTTAATTTGAGACAGGGTTTCACTCTGCAGCCCAGGCTGGCCTCATACTCAAGATCTTCATGCCTCTGCCTACAGAGTGCTGGGATTATAGACCTGCACCACTATGCCTGGTTACTTTTTTCTCTTTTGCTGCATTAATGATATATTACTTGAACATTGCAGAAGGATGAGATGAAAGATTTCAAAAGGAGGGGAAAAAAATGTACATTTATATGGTTTAAAAACATTCAAAATAAATTCACAATAAAATCTTTCAATGTAAGATAAATTCTCAATTTGCTAATTTACATCAAAACACCTTGAGCTCAAAACACATTTAAGGTTAAAACACAAACAGGTTTTTCCAGGTAACAAACTATTTTCTTAAAAGTGAATTCCAATATGCCAATACATATAAATTCACATACCAAAAAATTAACTTTTCAAAATTTCAAAGAAATAGGTTAAGTTTTCCAAAAACTACTTCAAATAAATCATCTCACTAAATCTAACTAAACACATTCTAATTCTAGTTATCAGATATTCATTGAGAAAGCACACCATTCTAGGCTACAGAGAATAAAACACTTCCTTCAATAGTATAGTTGCACTGTGATTGGTCTGAATTATTCACTTGAATATATCTTTACAGCATAAACTCCTCACCAAATCCATCATGCAGCATCAATCTTAAAAAAGAAAAAAAAAAGATTCACTGGGGCTAGTTTTCAATTTTAGGTAAATATCACTGAACCAGCCAATTTTAAAATATAAAAAATTTAAAGATTTTAGCATGTACTAGATTACAAACACTGACACGAAACTGTAATATAGTACACACAATAAATTTAAATTATGATAAATTATGACCATTTTATAGTGGTAAGAGTTTCTACTACTTGAAGAGTTGGGAAATAAAGGCAATACTGTGGTACTAATAATTTTCCTGCCTACAGCCGTACCACTGTGGCATCCCATCCTATCAGATCTCGAAAGCTAAGCAGGGTTGGGCCTGGTTAGTACTTGGATGGGAGACCGCCTGGGAATACCAGGTGCTGTAGGGTTGGGAGAAGAACCCGACAACCCATCCCCAAGAAACAATCAGCCACTGAAAACCCTATGAATAGCAGAGAAGCACTGACAACGTTTTGTCTATCGTATATAGGGTTGCTATAAGTCAGACAGACTCCATGGCACATAACAACAATTTTCCTTTTAAAAATTTACATTTTATTTGTAAATATTACAGCTGTGATTGAAAAGTTGCTTAGACCAGAAATAAGATAGCCTAAAAGAACAACTGTACAAGAGCCAAGATATAACCTTGAGTATAACCCACCTGAGTTCAGAGACCATCTCAAAAACAGGTTTAATGCGTTAGAGACTAATGACAGAAGACCAGAAGAGTTGTGGCATGACATCAAAGACATCATTCATGAGGAAAGCAAAAGATTATTCAAAAGACAAGAAAACAATAAAAGACCAAATTACTTGTCAAAAGAGACTCTGAAACTTACCCTTGAATGTCAAGCAGCTAAAGCAAAAGGAACACATGATGAAGTTAAGGAACTAAACAGAAGACTTCAAAGTGCAGCTTGAGAAGACAAATTCAAATATTATAATGAGATATGCAAAGAGCTGGAGACAGAAAACCAAAAGGGAAGAACACACTGTTTTCTCAAGCTTAAGGAACTGAAGAAAAATTCAAGCCTCAAATGGCAATAGCAAAGGATTCTACAGGGAATAGATTAAACAAAGCAGGAAACATCAAAAGAAGATGGAAAGAATTCAGAATTATTATATCAAAAAGAATTGGTGGATGGCCAACCATTTCAAGAGATTGCATATGATTAGGAACCAACAGTACTGAATGATAAAGTGGAAGCTGCCTTGAAGGAATTGGCAAAACACAATGCTCCAGGAATTGATGGAATACCAATAGAGATGTTAATAGCTACCTGGCCAACTGACTGGACTCTTCCATATTTGTGCCTATTCCCATGAAAGGGGCTCCAATCCAATGTAGAAATTATCAAGCAATACTATCAATATCATACTTAAGCACAATTTTGCTAAAGATCATTCAAAAGTGACTGCAGCAGTATACAAACAGGGAACTGCCGGAAAATCAAGCCAGATTTAGAAGAGGGTGAGGACACACGGACATCACTGCTGGTGTCAGATGGATATTAGCTGAAAGCAGAAAATACTAGAAAGGTGTCTATGTTTTATTAACATGCAAAGGCATCTGCCAGTGTGGATCACAATAAATTATGGATTACATTGAGAAGAATGGGAATACCAGAGTACCTAATTGTACTAGTGAGGAATCTGTATGTGGACCAGAAGGCAGTTGTTCAAACAATCAAACACTGCCTGGTTTAAAGTCAAGAAAGATGTGCATGAAGGCTGGATCCCATCACCAGACCTTTTCAATTTCTATGCTGGACAAATAATCCAAGAGGCTGGATTTTACAAAGAAGAATGTGACATTATGATTGGAGGAAAATTCATTAATTGTGTTATGAAGATGACACAACTGTGTTTGCTGAAAGTGAAGAGGATTTGAAATATTTACTGATGAAGATCAAAGAATACAGACTTCTATATGGATTGCACTTCAGCATCAACAAAACAAAAATCTTTACAACTGGGTCAGTATGCAACTTCATGATAGAGAAAAGATTGAGGTTGTCCAAGATTTTGTTTTACTTGGTTCTACAATCAACATCCACAGAAGCAGCAGTCAAGAAATCAAAAGATGCATTGCACTGAGAAAAGCTGTTGCAAAAGACCTCTATAAAGTATTGAAAGGTAAAGATGTCACCTTGAAGACAAAGGTGTGCCCGTCTCATGCCATGGTATTTTCAGTCACATCATATGGCTGTGAAAGCTGGACACTGAATAAGGGAGACAGGATAAGAACTGATGCTTTTGAATTATGGTGCTTGAGATGAATACTGACTATATCGTGGACTGCCAAAAAAACCAACAGATCTGTCCTAGAAGAAATGCAACCAGAAAGCTTCTTGGAAGCAAGAATGTCCAGACTGCAAGTGATATACTTTGGACATGTTGTCTGGAGGGACCAATTCCTGGAGAAGGACATCATGTTTCGAGAGTGGCAGGCAGTGAAAAAAAGGAAGATCCTCAACTAGATGGACTGACACAGTGTCTGCAACAAAAGGCTTAAACATAAAAAAGATCATGTGCCTAGCACAGAATCAAGGAGTGCCTTGTTTTGTTGTACACATGGTCGCTATGAGTAGGACTCAACTTGATGGCACCTAACAACAACAAACAACAAAACAAAGCCTTTTTTCTTTATAGAATAAAACAGTATAAATCCTTGATAAATGTCCTGTTGTTATCCATCATTTTTCCTTAGGCCTTTTGTTAACACTTATTCTGAGAGTTCTCCTGTATATGAATTACCTACTTTGAGCCTCTCCCTAACAACCTTGTTAATCCTTTCCATTTTAAGCTTAGTCATGACATTAGTATGGGCAATGTTAAGAAGGTATTTTTAAGAAATATCTCCTCAATTATGCAGAACTTAAATTTAATAATCTCCTATTGGTTGTTAAGAAATGCCATAATGGCATGATAGATAGCAGGTCATTTAACTTCACAACCATGCTAAGAAATAGGAACTGTTAGTATGTTACTTTTTACAAATAAGGAAGTGTGGCACATTGTTAAGTCATTTGCTTAAGGTCATACAGCTGGTAGTTGGTTCAGCCAGGCTCTAAATCCAAGTAGTCTAAACTAAAGTCCTGTGCTCTTCTGAATTATTATGGAAAATGGCAATGAGAATCAACTACTTCTGGTCATGAAACTAAAAAAGAAAAAAACTAAACATTTAGATAGATAGGCTCAGGAGGAATAATTAAGTCTCATAGTACATATGGATGAAAAATCAGAAAAAGGTTTATAAGAATCTTGTTAAATGCTTCAAGAAACAGTTCCAACTAGAGAGATGATAAATGAAAATTAAACTGTATTAATCAAATTGAAAAGGCACTAAGTTTCATTAATATTCTCTTTATTTAGATGCCATTTATACTCTATCTAGTGACATTAAAACATACATATGCAGTCCTTCATAAACTCAATCTAATCGTTTTTGTTTTTTCAACAGTGTTGGTGTATGAACCAAGGACCTCTTGTATACTATGCCACTGCCCTACCTTTGGGCATTTCAAAAACATGACCTAAAGACAGGGAAAGACTACTATATTTGAATAATCCTAAACAAACTTAGGTCGTAACAAAATGTATACAGTAGGTCATCATCTACCTGCACTATCTCCAAACACCAATTCACATGTGAAACCAAGAGTCATTTCTAGATAGTTTAGGGAGACTTAGTAATAGCACCAGTAAGCCAGAAATAACTCCACCACAAAAAATGTAATGGATTTTAAAGGAATTTAGTAAAGGTAAGGAAAGGAAAGCTAACATTGCTTTAAAGAACTACTATATGGTAGATGTTTCTGGGTTAAAGGATGAACCATTACAATACTACTTAATATTACCTATACCCATGTTATTGTTGTGAGGTGGCGTCAAGTCGGTATCTGACTCCTAGAGACCCTACATACAACAGACGAAACACTATTGTTAGTGCTTCTCTACTATTCATAGGGTTTTCAGTGGCTGACTGATTTTTGGGAGTGGGTTGCCAGGTCCTTCTCCCAAGCCTACAACATCTGGTGTTCCGGGGTAGTCTCTCATCCAGGTATTAACCAGGATTGACCCTGCTTGACTTCCTAGATCTGATAGGATCGGACACTACAATGGTATGGCTACCTAAAAAGTTGAGGTCTTTTGTTTTTCTTCATCCAAGACCTGAAACTGGTAAATTATAAAAGACAGTAAATCAAGTTTTAAATTTTCCTAAAGAAAAAAAATCATAAGCAAAGAAAGTTAAATGTAAACTAGAAACATTATTTAAAAGACATATAGGTTAATATGTATAATGTTAGCAGGCTTAAAATTAACAAGAAAAAAAACAAAAAATGGACAATGGATACAATTATCAGTTCAAAGAAAAAATTCAAATGACAAGTGAATATATGAAAAAATGCTCAACTTCATTAGTGGTCATGGAAGTGCAAATTAAAGTAACAATGAGACATGAGTTTCATACCTGTAAGACTGTCCAAAATCAAGCGAAGTACTGACATGTACTGAGGAATAGGAATGAACCATTATACTTTTAATAAAGCAGTAGTCATGTCCATTAAAAGTGATACACCTTACAACGTAGCAATTGCTCTACAGGGGATCTAGTACACAGGAATAAAAGCACTGCTTTGTAAAGCTATGTACAAGGATATTCTATGAGTAGCACTGTCCCTAGAGGTAAAAACTGGAAATAAAATGAAATTAATATGGGAACACCTGAATAAGCTAAAGTACAACCATAAAATGAACACTATAAAATTACTTCAAAAAATAAGTTACAATTACTTAAGTTGACAGTGTATTATGAAAGAGAATGGAAATAAATATACATCCATCTGTTAAAAATGGTCAAATAGAGGAAAGGGCAGTTGATAACCCTCCATCCCAAAAGGAGTACATATAAAAACATCATGAATGATTTTTTTAAAAAGAAGAAAGAAAAAGAAAAAAGAAAAAAAAGAAAACTCCACAAAAGTCAGTAGAGTAACTTGAACACTTCAATTCATTAGACTTTATTTCTTAGAACTAAGTTATCACTTCTTGGGCAAGGCACTGCACTAGCTGCACCATATAAAACTCATAAGGTATTTTCTCATGGAAATGGTACTTTTAGCAATACTAACCTGTAACAGTATACTCAATGCATCATGGACAATTATTAGGGACATGTGGATGACTGGCATCATGACCAGCCCAAGAACAACTGCATAATTTATCTTAGACTCATAGACACTCCTTAATGACAACTTCAATACAAATATAAAACCCTTCAGTGTAATAAATCTATCCTTTACAAAAATAACACCATCAATGCTGTTGTGATTAATAGCTAAATGTGAGAAGTAAATAATACATCTTTCTGAAAGGTCACTTCACAATATATCCTAAAAGCCTTAAAAATATCCTCACCTTTTTATCCAGCAATCATTCTAGAAGCATATCTTCTATGAAATAAATGAGAATGCACAAATGTACAAAAATATTTACTGAAGTATTTTTACAATAGTAAATTGAACAACTTAAGTTGCTCTGATAGGTATTTGTTAAACAAACTAACCACTTATTGCTATGAGAAAAGGACTAATAAAAGACTAATAAGCCAGGCACCATAGCACATACCTATAACCCCAAGGACCCCAAGGACTCAGGAAGCTGAGTCGGGACAATTGCACCTTTGAGGCCAGAAGCAGCCTGAACAACCTGATAAGACTCTCTGCTTCAAGAAATAAAAATAAAAAAGGGGCTGAGGGTACAGCTCAGTGGCAAAGCACTTGCATAGCATGTTCAAGGCCCTGGGTTCAACCCCTTAGTACAAGAAAAAAAAAAAAGACAGAATAAAAATAAATAACTTAGAAAGGATTAATATATATTATATAGAGAAATACAAACTATAAAAATGAAGCCTTTGGTATTAAAAACATTGCCCCAAGTGTAGTTCTGCCACTTACTGGTTTTACCACCTTGAACAAGATATTTAGCCATTTTTAAGCTTTTAGATTTCTAAGCTGTATGTGATACTACGAATAAAATAATCCCTACCTTATATTATTACTGTGAATATTCAATAAGATAAGCAGATTTACAAAATTTGGCATATAGTTAAGTACTCATTAATATTATCCAATATTGTTTAAATGCTCCAAAATGCTAAATACTTCTAAATTCTAGACAATGAGATTAGGTGCTTTTCTTATATATGTTTTTTTAATTTTCTAGTTTTTTTCAACATTGTTATTTTTGATTGACTGGTTGGTTTCTTTTTTGAAACAGGGTCTATGTAGCCCAGGCTGGCCTTGAACTGTCCATCCTCCTGCCTTTGCCTCTTCGGTACTGGGATTATAAGCATATGCAACCACACCTGGCCTCAATACTACTATTTACTTAAACTTATGTTTTAAAATGGCATCAAGCTAGAAACTATTAAAAAATTAATTCTATAGTATTTTAAATCAAATAGTTATTTTGCATGTTGTATGAAATGGCTTCATTTTTTAGGACTGCTAATTTGCAAGGATTTAGAAATCAATACCAATTTCGACATATGAACGACCACAATCTAAGTAATACTAGCAGAAAAAAAATAAATAACTTTGAAAATTTAAATACCTCACCCACAAAAAAAGAGTTTCTCTAACAAAGGATTCAATTTTATCCTTAGGATACTAACTGCCAAACACCAAACAAGGTTAAATATAACAAGAATAAACAAGAATAAAACCTTGTGGCAATAAAATAATACCTAACGGTGAAGACCCTGGAGATCCACAGAATTCTACTCAGATTATAATTTTCCTCTTCATATTCACATGGAATAGGGCTCAGCTTTTCCCACCTACCTTACAGGCTCTTGTAAGGGTCAAATAAAACATACACAAGCCTGACACATATGGCATTTAATACATCATTCACCTTCCTGTCTTCCCTTGAGGGGCAGCAGCTGCCGAACACAAAGCTTCACAAACAGCCAAGAAGTAGCAGCAAGGATCATGTTCAGAGGGAAAGTATTTGGCTGTGTTTGTTATTTCTATTGAATCAGAGACCCTTTGAGGGGCTCTGTAAGACTCTTAAGAAAGCTGGGCTTGGTGGTGCAGACCTGTAATCCCAGCGGCTTGGGAGGCGGAAGCAGGAGGATCGTAAATTTGAGACCACAGGTAGTCTGCTTTGGTGAGACTTTGTCTCAAAAAAGTAAAAAAATGGGCCAGGGGTGCAGCTCAGTGGTCCAACACTTGCAGAGCTTGCAAGCAGGAGGCCCTGGGTTCAACCCCCAGTACTGCAAAAAAACAAAACAAAACAAAACAAAACAAAAAAACTCTTAAGAAGCCAGGCATGATGCCACATGCCTGTAATCCCAAAATTTGAAAGGCAGGTGCAGGAAGGCACAAAGGCCAGTCTGGGCTACACTGTGAGAACCTATCTCAAAAAATAAAATAAGATAAAATAAAATGTTAAAAAGTTCTAAAGAAAAGAAAATATCTGCCTTAATTTTATGCACTTAATGCTAGCAAATTTTTTTTCTGATTAAAAAAAGCATATACAATAAATGGTGGCTCACTTGAACCTTATTTGTCATCTCCCTCCATTCTATCCCTTACTAAAATACTTAGTAATGCTTACCATATAACAAGCACCGAAAAAGTACCTTTAAATTTTATTAAAGACTTCTAATTGCATTAGAATGAAACAGGTGTATATAAGTATATATGTAATATGATTTGCAAGGTTTAAAAAAAGTAATTAGGATTAAAAGAAAACTATAAAATTCACTGAATTCATATATGTACTAGCTACTCATGAAATAGTAAGCTGTTTTAAGAGTCTAAAGCAAAGTATTTTTTAAATTAAGCAATTAGTGCTTCAATTTTTCCAGTGTAGGTGTATATACAAAGAGAATCTTAAAACATAATCTGAGAACATTCTGAAGTTTTTTTCACTGAAATCAACCACTTCCTTTCAAAAAACCCACATAATTTTAAGCAGAAAACCAGTTAATTCTGAAGTTACCTATAAAAGTATAAAATTCCTCTAATGACTGAAAATTCTCTTGAAAGCACATATATTTAAAGAGGGACACCAAGAAAGCTGCACTTAAATATGCCTGTTTGAACAAACTAAAAAAAAAGATTAAAGTTCATATAGGCCAGGTTTGGAGGCACTCATCCGTAATCCCAGCAATTGGGAGGCTGATGCAGGAAGAACATCATGAGTTCAAGGCCAACCTGGGCTATATAGCCAGCCTTGGCTTCAGAGTGAGACTATGTCTCAAAAAAAAAAAAAACAAACAAACAAACAAAAAAACCCAACTTCATGTAGGTGTAAAATTACTCATAGTACTTCAATTTAATAATCTTTCTTTATAATACAGCCTTTTCAAATTAATCATAGGACTTACTTCCAGGATAAAAAACCTCAATACATTTGGCTGAGGAGAGAGACGTTGCATCTCCTCATAACAGTCTATCATCATCAATCTCTCCCGTGCAGTCACTCTTGTGATGTTGAAGAAAGAGACAAACAGCACAATAAACAAGGAGAAAAATATGACCTTGTTCCAAGGGTTTACAGTTCTGCTTTACCTTTTTTTTGCTTTCGTGTTTTGACTCTTCTCTAGGAGATAACCTGCTGTTAGACCCAAAAATCTGATTGTGCCCTGAGAATAATTATAAATAATAATATACAGATATTCTAATTGTAGCATACAGATAATATCACATGAAGTATGGTTAATAGAATATTACTACAGAAATAAAACTGCTACAAAAGAATAACTATATCCTCACAATATAAAATCAGGCTTTATCTTCTAAATAAAAACTTTACTTAAAGGGAAAACTAGATGAAATTCAAAGCAAAAAGAAAATGATGTATAAAAGACTTCAAATGGGCAACCCAATATTGTTGTTGTTGTTGTTGTTAGGTGCCGTCAAGTCAGTATCGACTCACAGTGACCCTCATAGGGTTTTCAATGGCTGTTTCGGGATTGCCTTGGGAGTGGATTGCCAGGCCCTTCTCCCATTTTTACAGTGCTGGGAATCAAACTCAGGACCTCAGAGACTGCAGAGTAGGGCTCTACCAACTGAGCTAAATCAGCCCCAACCCAATATTACTTAAAGCAAATTTAATCAAAATAGTAGCTCAATATAAAGTACAATACTGAAGTACATTTCCCCAAAGCCTGTATGTAACACTTTTAAATAATAAATTTTCTTGATGATCTAATTCATAGAAACATTTATCTGCCACTCACTACTGAGGCAATGGAAATATCAATTTTAAGAAATGTTAAAAAAAAAAATGTTAAATTTAAATTACACATGGTTCTTCCAGATTTGTAGACCACCCATTTTTCTCAATGCTTTTGTTTCTTAACATCAACTATTTTTCTAAAAGAGTCAAAGTAAATCCAGTGTTAGAAAAATCTTCATTAGCAATCATAAACATGGAACCTCACTTCACAAAATAATATTGTATCCATTCTATCAAAAGCTATTCATCTTCTAGTTAGGAGGTCTAATTACAAATGTTAAGGTAAAATTTTTCTGCCAAGATTTTTCACTTAGAATAATAATGCTATATATATTTTAATTTCTGGATTTTTTAAGGAAAAAAATTTTAAAGTATGTGTTACTCAGTTTTATAGTTTAGGTGATGTTTTACCCTTCCTAAGAAGGTTTAAGGTGGTAGGCCGGGCGTGGTGGCGCATGCCTGTAATCCCAGTGGCTTCGGAGGCAGAGGCGGGAGGATAGCAAATTTGAGACCAGAGGCAGTCTGCGTAACTTAGCGAGACCCTGTCTCAAAAAGTGAAAAAAAAATGGGCTGAGGTGCAGCTCAGTGGTCCAGCACTTGCAGAGCATGCAGGCACGAGGCCCTGGGTTCAACCCCCAGTACCGCAAAAAAAAAAAAAAAAAAAAAAGAAGAAGAAGGTTTAAGGTGACAAAGAAAACATCAGAAACCTGAAAGATCATTCCGTGACTTGACTCTTCAAATGCATGCTCTTTTAGCAGTTCGCTCATTTGAGTGTGTAATAAAACTACATAGCAACCCATTCCAAGGCTATATGTGTTTGTTACTTGTGACTCTCAATAGGTATGCTAACAAAATTAACTATAATAATCTGAATTAAGAAGACATGTTACATTTGATACACTATTTTAGAAATTATAGTGGTAATGTATTACTGTATAAGCCTACTTTTTAACACATATACTAAAAAGTTCTTATTCTAAAATCCTAAAAATACTGAACAATTCTCTTAATGAGAAATAGATTGCCTTCTAGAATAGTTAGAGGTACAAAGGTGATCCAGATAGTGGAATCATAAAGTTCCTAAACCTTTGGGATAAAGCTTACCAGATCACATACCCAGAAAGAAATTATTCACAGGCCTCTAGCTTCAGAGTTGGAAAAAAACATGCAGTTAAACAGCCAAAACAGGCCGAGAACCATAGCTCATGTCTATAACCCCAGTAACTCAGAAGGTAGAAGCAGAAGTTCACAGGTTCAAGGCCACAGGCAGCCTGTGTACTTTAGCAAGACCATCTCAAGACAGAATACAAAAAATGGGTTGGGGTGCAGCCCACTGGCAGAGCACTTGCATAGTATGTGTGAGACCCTGAGTTCAACCTCCAAGTACCATAAAAATAAATTAATTAATTAAAAAATACAATAAAAAGCCAAAACCTATTTCTATCCCATTCTTCTCCCAAAATGAAAGTAGCAAAGTCATAACACCAAAGCACAAGGTAGGAAGAACATCTACCAAACAGAAATTTGGACCAAACTGAAAGGGCCTAGGGGCACATCTGACTGCCAATTTGGTTCAGAAAGCACAGTGCTCCATAGGTGGCAGGCATTCCTGTGAAGGTTCCAACAAAAAAAGCTATCATGAAAATAGCAAAATCTGAAGATGTGTGAAAGCTGAGGAAGTATCTCTGAACCCATCCACACCAAGGATAAGGAAATTAAAAACCTTCAGAAGAGATTAGTCTTTTAGAGCTTATGTTTTGCCTTAAAGATATGGAACATTGAGAAATATCAGTCACCACACTCTTTCCCCAAATTATTCCTCAATGATGTTGTTAAAAAAAATTTAAAAAAAAAGAGCCAGGTATGGTGGCGCACACCTGTAATCCCAGCGGCTTGGAAGGTGGAGGCAGGAGGATCGCAAGTTCAAGACCAGAGGCAGTCTGTGTAACTTAGTGAGACCCTGTCTCAAAAAGTAAAAAATGGGCTGAGGGTGCAGCTCAGTGGTCCAGCACTTGCAGAGCATGCAAGCACAAGGCCCTGGGTTCAACCCCCAGTACCGCCATAAATAAATAAATAAATAAACAAACAAACAAATGAACTCCCTCTTTTTCAAATATGAGAATTATTCAAACAGGATGGACACAGAGACTATTAGAAAGAAACTGTAAGAATAAGGAAAGGAAAAAACATTTAAGGCAGATGAAGAATGTACAATATATGAGTAAGAAAAGTTTTTAAATTCGCCTATATCAAATATAGCAAAGGAGCTATCACTGAAAGGAGCTTAAAAGAAAGAAACAAAGGATGAAAGAAAGGAGGACAAAGACAAGAGAAAGAGTTGAAAAGTAAGCCATCACAGCTCAGAGGAAAAGAGAGCACGTGGGAAATAGAGGCCACACTAGAGGCAACAGAATCAGACCAGCTTGGTAACACACTATAACAGAAAACAGTAGAACAATATCTGCAGAGCACTCCAGGAAACCAAGAGGGACTCAATCTACTATTTGTCTGTCAATTTGTTATGCAAATATAAGCCACAAAATCACTTTCAAAAACTTCATAACTCAAACATTTTACATGTGCATATTTTGGGTAAAGAAGATGAGGGATTGAACCAAGTCAAAAAGACAATCGAGGCCTAATCATTGGGAATCAATAAATTTAAAAATAACTGTGACTTAAAACTAAGTAAAATTTAAGTACAGAATAAAATGAAAATGCTGAACAAACTGATGATAAAGAAACATGATTAGACATCTCAGGAGATTAAGGGGAGAAATCAAGTATAAGGAGGTATAACTCTGGTGAGCTCAATTTTTAAAACTAAGTCTCATTATACAGATGTCTTAAGAATTAACAACTAAGTTAATATAGTGTAGATATATTATCAAAGGTGTATAGGGGAAAGCCTTACCTAAGAACTTAAAATATTAACAAAATTTAGGGTAGGTATGGTGGTAGATACTTGTAATCCCAGCATTTAGGAGATAAGGCAGGAGGACTGCAAGAACAGGACCAGCCTGGGCTACATAGCAACATTCTGTCTAAATAAATAAATAAATAAGAAATAGCAAGTGAAATATAAAAACATTTTCTTAATTTTTCACAGAAGTCAATATATATAGATGTCTTAAAGTTGATGAATTTAAAACAAGTTACAGTATGTTTTTATATTTATAAACTATAAAATTCCAAAGTTTTCAAAGACTATATGCAATGATCAACACAAAAACAAATCATATATTGAGGTATGTAAATATACAAGAGGAAACTTTTTAAAAATGACAGAAAGGTTTACGTTTATCATATCAATCGCATGGGAAAATCCATTTATTAAAATAAAGACTCCCAAAGAATATATAAGGATAGGAGACACAACCAAACCAAAGTGACTTGAAACAATGAAAGCAAAAGAGTAGACAAATAAAACTTACTCTGATAACAACATAATGAAACCAGTAATCATAACAAAAATGCAAACAAAATTCAAAACAATCTGGCATTTTACGATAATAAGCTTTCATCCCAATTTTGAAAACTGATGCCATTCAGAAAGATATACTCTATCAGGAAATAAATAATTTCAATATTATTTAAAGTGAAGATGACGAAAAATGTACTAAATCTTCTATAAAATCATCACAAGAAAAATCAAAATCCAGAGTGCATACATATACACAATTGTAAATTAATTATAAACCTAATTTTATAAACAGATGGAATCACCTTAAATGATAGCAAAAAAAAAAATCTATCACATTAACAGAGTAACGCACCAGGACAAACTAGAGGTGTTTAAACATTATAAGGCTAGATCAATACTAGAGACTCTATTAAGATAATAATAATAATAATAAAACTAGCCTGCAGCCATACCACCACAGCATCCAGTCCTGTCAGATCTTGGAAGCTAAGCAAGTGAGGAAAAGAGCTATTTGAAATAGCTAAAAAACATGAAAAAGATGAGGAAAAAACAAGGCAATCTAAAAAATATTAAAATCTAACAGAAATAAAAAGCTATGCTAATTTAAAAATATTAGTACAGAGTCCCAAAATAGGTGAACAGAGAAGAATTTAGACTATGTCACAGATGACATTTCAAAAAAAGAAATGTGTAATTCAATAAAAGTGATGGTGATAATAAACCCATTTTTCCTTAAAGACAAAAAATGTTAGTGGAGAAAATGGATTTCTATATTAGCCCTTAACATCAGCTGAATCAAAGACACAAAAGTAGAACAATGACAGTCAAAGGTATTAGCAAAAAACAATGAATGATTTTAGTTTTTAATTAACTTGTAAAGCAGAACTTTCAAACAAAAATTCATTTTAAAAGTCTTAAATTTGAGTATATAAAAGTTGAAAAAATTTTTTTCAGTGTTAAGGATTGTACTAAAGGCCTTCCATGTGCTAGGTAAGCACTCTATCACTGAGGGGCTTCCCTAGCCTGGAAAATTTATCTTCTAAACAATAATCTAAGAAATGATAAAATAGGAATCAGAAAAAGTATGTTCCATACATGTAACAATTATTATAAGGACTGATATCTAATTTCCTAAGTATATAAATGTGTAATCGCTTACAGATACACACCCCAAAAAAACTCATGAAAATTAAACTAGGAAAAAAATAGGCAAAGATTAGGAGCAGACAGTTCTGAGGAAACATTGTTGTTGTTAGGTACTGTCAAGTCGGTGTCTGACTTATAGCGACCCTATGTACTACAGACGAAATACTATTGTCAGTGCTTCTCTGCTATTCATAGGGTTTTCAACGGCTGATTGTTTTTTGGGAATGGGTTGCCAGGGATTTTTCCCAGGCCTACAGCACCTGGTGTTCCCAGGTGGTCTCCCATCCAACTACTAACAGGGCCAGACCCTGCTTAGCTTCTGAGATCTGACGGGATAGGATGCCACAGTAGTATGGCTAGGCAGAGGAAACTTAAATAGCTTTAAATACGTGACAAACCAGCCAGCCTCACTCATTAAAGAAACATAAAAGAAAACATAAAAGAAACAAAAAAATATTTAATATCCCTACCTGTAAAAATCTGCACAGAAAAATGTATAATCTGGAGGGATGGAAATTAGTACAATCTTTGTTAAGGTAAACAAGCAGTGTCAATCAAAAACTTATGTATGTATTTTTGGCTTAGAAATTCAATACCTAAAAATGGACGATGTTCATTTGGTGTCATTAGTAATAACAACCAGAGACACTTAAAATGTTTTTCAACAAGAACTGTTTATATTAATGATGGTACAACTGTATTATAGAATTCTTTGCAGCTTTTAAAACAACTCAGACCTATCTATGTCAATAAAGATCTGTGAAATGCTTTATTAAATGGTACAGATATAGAAAGAAGTATTATAGTATCTACCTGAGTAGAAGTATATGCACATTCACATATGTATAATGTGTAAGTTAAGTTCCTGGAAGAATAACATGTATCACATATGCAGAGTCTATATACAACACACACATACAGTCATATGATACAGTGCTGTAAGAACTACTAAAGCAGGGTTATAAGAGGAAGACAGTACACATATAGGGGAGGACAGGAATTCCAATTCATACAATGTGGTAATATAAGGAGTACAACGAACTATGGGGTGCATATAAGGGTTCCTTTAATACCACCACTCCCCTCCCCCCACCAGAATCAGAAGTAAAACAATATTTGAAATGCAGCCTGAAGAGCATTAGCGAGGAGGCAGTGAGAGGGAGAAGGCAAGCACTGCACAAGCAGAGGAAGCTCAGGTAAGTATGCTTGGGTGGATTTAGGGGTACAAAACAGGAACATGACCTGGCTTAGGAAATAAAAGAATTTAGACAGGGAAACAGAAAACTACATCTACGTTTTAGAAAAATGACTGTTGGCTATAGTGTGTAACATATTTTAGGGGGAAATAAACTGAAAGGTCAAGAAACCAGTCAAGTACCTCAGTAATTCTGCCAAAAGCTAAAAGCCTTTCAGAGAAAAAATAGCAGCAAAGATGGACCGTGGTAGGCTAAAAATGTACAGTAGATGCTCATTATTTGTGGATTCCCAATCTAGGAATCCACACATTCACTAGAATGTTTTTGTAATCCCAAAACCATTACTCACAGCAATCTGGCAGTCATTTGCAGACATGTCCAGCCAGCAGCGAACAATCTGGGATCAAACAAGGCACCACATCTTTTTGTTTCAGCTCTCATACCGTAAACAAGTATACTTTTTCATCATCTACTTTTTGTCACAATTTTCTATCTTTGTGCTTTTTGTTGATAATTTGCTGTTTAAAATGGCCTGCAAGTGTAGTGCTGAAGTGCTGTGCAGAATGTAGTAGCATGCCTTCTGAATAATGGATGTATGTTAGGTAAAGCATTAAGATATGAGCTTGTTGTTGTTGTTGTTGTTGTTAGGTGCCGTCGAGTCGGTATCCGACTCATAGCGACCCTCTGTACAACAGGGGAAACACTATTGTCAGTGCTTCTCTGCTGTTCCTAGGGTTTTCAACGGCAGATTGATTTTTGGGAGGGAGTTGCCAGGCCCTTCTCCCAAGCCTACAGCTTCTGGTGTTCCCAGGCAGTCTCCCATCCAGGTACTAACCAGGCCCGACCCTGCTTAGCTTCCGAGATCTGACGGGATTGGATGCCACAGGGCTACAGCTGCAGGCAAGATAGGAGCTATTGTCTATGAATTCAATATTAATGAATCAATGATGTGTGATAATGTATGTCTGGTAACCCGTCTTCCATAGAGGCACACATAAAATGAGGTAATGCACTGACTCATTGATGGAAATGTGATCAGAGCCTCAAGGAGAACCTAACCTTGTATTTTCTACAGAACAATGTCTTGGTATTTGCTAACTGAGTATCCAAGAATCAACTCTGTATGTATATGTGTGCACATAAACCTTTACTTATTTATGATTTAAGAAAAACAGGATTAACAATCAATTCTAAGTTAAAAGTAAGGGAGAAAGGAATCAAAGATGATGATGAGTTCTAATAAGAAAAAGAGAGGTGGAGTTTAGGTGAGGAAAACAAAGATGTCCGCTTTGGACAGTGTAATGTTTCATATGCCACACAGTGCTATATATAATTATGTGTTTACATGTCAGTACCCACTCTTCCCTTTTGGAGTAAGAATCGTAATTCTGTTCATCTCAACATGTATCTCCTGCATCCATAATGCTCTTCTTTAAGTTGTTATTGTTAGGTGTTATCGAGTCAATATCCAACTCACAGCAATCTTATGTACAACAGATGAGACACTATTGTTAGTGCTTCTCTGCTATTCATAGGGTTTTCAATGGCAGACTGATTTTGGGGAGTGGGTTGCCACGTCCTTCTCCCAAGCCTACACCACCAGGTGTTCCCAGGCAGTCTCCAATCCAAGGACTAACCAGGCTCAACCCTGCTTAGCTTCCGAGATCTGGCAGGATCAGATGCCACAGTGGTACAAAATAAATTGGCATGCCAAAATGAGAAATGTGCACTCTATCAATTCTTTTACCTACCACTGTCATCTCTGCAATTACATTATCGGTATTGCCACAATCTATAATGTAATTAATAGGATTTCTGTGTGGGTTATAAAATGTAACTATATAGCTATATATAAATTTTTACCCCATAGAAAATAAGAATTCTAAATGACAAATTTCATAAAAGAAATTCTTCACAACCACATGGATTGTTTTTGAATTTGTTTATAGAAACATAAAGCAATAATGTCTATATAAATTACCAAAATACCATTCTGAAATATCAAGTTTATACAGAAACTTCTAATCAATGTTTTCAACACTTAATATAAAAAATCCCAGAATTACAATTTATTTCCATGTAACTTTTATAAAAATGTATATATACACACACAATGTTACACATCTTTTACAGCCTAAAAATGAAAATTATACAACTGCTGAAACTGAACTTTATGTAATTATATGTATACAGATAAAAGAAAACTAGTATAGAAATTCACATTAATCCCTCCCAGACTAGCCAATATTACCTTTGTTTATACACATTCCATTATTTATAAAAATAACAGAAAATGACTCCTAAGTTACTATAAAACTGATTTTATAACTAAATATATACTTTTTGGGGGACAGTGAGCTTTTAAGGAATTTAATTTTATCTTTTATTTGTAAATAATATAAATTTAACACAAACCAAAACGATGAACACATATTACATGCCAGTCAGTATGGTCAACACCAGAGATATTAAGGAAAATAAACAGAAATAATTAAAACAGGATGATTCTTATCACAAAAGGGAAAATACATCAATATAGCAAAAGAAGTGAATACAGAACTCAGCCTCAATATACAAATTTAAAATGTGAGTAAAAGTCCCTTCTAAAAGTAAAGAGTTCTAATCTTCTGGCAGAAAAAAATTTCAAGAAGCAATAAATAAATAAAAATAATAATGACATTAAAAATAAGCAATAAAAATGTACAAAATCTAACAGAACTAAAAATATACATAAATAAATAAATAATAACCTTCGCATTTAGCTTCAGAAAAATACATAGTTTTGTGAATACTAAACAGAAAGCTTTCTGGCTCATAGTTCTCAATATACAATGATCCTAATATAGATTCAAGGTCAATATAAAAGGTAAATAATCATATAAGAACTGATTCTTTTTCTGTGTTTAAGTGCTTCCTTTCCCACAGAAATAAAAGTACCACACTAGTTTTATCTTTGGTGTGAAAATCAGTTGCATGATCTCCCAGTGAGTACTAAAAATTAAATATGAAACACTGAGAATTATTCCTACTTCTATAAATAGAAAAAGGATAAAAGTTCAAGAAAAGAGGATTCAAAGCAAAAAGGAGGAAAACACGTCCAAATGCCAGTAAGTAGGAAAGAGGAAAAGGGCAAAACGAAAAGGAAAGTGTTTATACAGAAATGACACCCTGGTTTTTGGCACCTGACTGTAGGAACCACATCAGAAAAGCCACCTAAATAATTTACAGGGCAAAAGGACAAGATATCCATAAACAACATTAGATCTTTTAAAGAATAAAGAGAATAAAGAGCAAAAACAGCAATTTTTAATCTTTTATATCATTTAGAATATAAATGTTTGTACTCCTACGGTAAAATATTAATGCATTTGATCCTTATTCAAGTAAAAATGGTTTTGCGCCTCAAAATTATTATTTGAACTAAAAAATAAAGTAAACCCAAAACACTTAGCATTCCTGAGCTATGAAGACAGCAGCAACCAGTCAATGAACAGCTGCTGGTATGGAATATGCACTTACTGCAAACAATCACTGTTACAAAAAGCATATACACGAGCAAGCAAGCACTCATCTTTTTACCAAGGGCCAATGACCAAGGGTAGAAGAAAGTGAAATCCTGGGTCTCACCCTCTGAATCTCAGAGATTGTACTATTCCCTTAGTCAAGCGGACAAGTGCTTGTCAGGTATATGCCTAAAGGGCCAATAGCCACAACAAGGAAAATAGGAAGACTGGAAATCTATTTAAAATATTGTTGCATACACACACACACACACACACACACACACACACACACACACACGCGAACCTGTAATAATGTTTTGCTCCACAAAAATATTTTCTCCACAAAAAGAATCTTGTAATGGTAGTTTCCACCCTAATCAACCAACAAAGGTGGACCAAATTCACTCTACAAAGTTTTCTATATGGCTTAAAAAGTTACTATACTTATATTTGAAAATTAGTTTGTTATAAAAAAAAAGTAAAACAGTACCACTGTTCATCCTTGATGTGGGTTAAATATTTGTGGACTCTTGCAAAGTGGAACACTTCTTTAGGACTTTATCAGGAATTATCATCAGTTACAAACTCTTAAGAATACAATTCACTTCTAAATTGGAGAACCCCTACATATAAATCTAATTGATGACTCATATACGAATAGTTCAGTTACTAAATTGGTCAAGATTTAAGACTAGAAAAACAAACTCAGCAGTTGGGCCTAAGTCAAATTTTAAAATTCATCATAAAATATAGCTTGTGATTTTATGACCATCTAAGCATCTGTATTATGCACACGGAGGTACAGAATTAAACAAAAAACAAACAAACAAAAAAACTAGGGTTGGGGCTATAGTTCAGTGGTAGAACACTTGGCTAGCATGTGAAAGGCCCTGAGTTCCAGCCTAGTAGAGCAAAAAAAAAAAAAAAAATCAAACAAAAAATAAAATTAAAAAAATAAAAAGCAACACATGAAATCAAGAAGCATTTCATCAAAAATAATAAAGATATAATGTCATCTTAACTCTTCCCACCAAAGTACTGGATTTTATAAAAACATCACATAGAGATAAAAATATTGGAATATCATTCCAAAAACAAAAGAAACAATATTAAAACAATTATCAAGGGCATGGTAAAGCAGCTGCCAGACAAACGTATTTATTTTATGGAAAAAAGGACTGCTACTTTATTTCACTAAGAAATAGTATTTTAGAACTACTATGTTGTTCCTGCAAAAAATACTATCTGTATCATTTTATGCAAAAGACCAGAACTTCTCATTATCAATTTTGGTGGTATTCCTGATCTTCAGAAATTAAGTTGGTCAGCTATGTTGAACCTTAATAATTCCATTCTCTAGATTTCTTTCTCTAAGACAAGGTTCTCAGATGGGAGTGGACATTAGAAGCACCTGGACATCATCTTGAAAAAACATTCCGAAGTACCATCCATCACTGATTCAGAAGTATGAAGTGAAGCCACAGTATCTGTGTTTTAAAAACATTCCCCCAGTGATTCTGACTGCTAGATGAAGACCACTGCTATAAAAGATGAATTACATAGTGACCTAGTGACTGTAAGAGCTCGCTCTTGATCTGCCATCACTGAACTTTATCATTATAGTGCATACAGGCATCAGGGGCAAAAAGGAAAACACCACATTTTATTACTTATTGTAAAGAAAAAGTTAAAGAGATCTGATAAGACTGTCTCTTCAAATAACATGGAACCAAACTGCAAAATACTTTCTATGTATTTATTTTAAAGTATACATTCAAGACAAATCGTTTTAAAAATGTATAAAAATAATTTATGAATCCATCTTAAATATTTACATGGTCCCTTAATCGATTTTTATTTATCATCAAAAATGTTTCTCAACCACATCCACGGTACTCTCAAAAGTAAAGAATTTTTAAAGATTTTTCAAATAGAAAAGTTTTAGTATTCACCTACAGTAAAATTATAATAAAATCGGGAATGATACCAATCATATTTTAAAATATAATGTCTCAGCTATGCTATTCCATATATCTGAAGAATAATCTTCACACTGTAATAACCCAAAGTAGTTGCACTTTCATTTAAGAAAAAGCCCAAAAATATTTAATAGAAGAAAATATCTCATTGTGAAAACTTGTAAAATTGAATACCAAACAAAAATATCTGAGGTTCAATTTCACAATATCAAGTTTTCAAGTGCATTCTGTAAACATGTACTTAATTATGGTCCATCAACTCAAATACAGCCAGTTATCACTACAAGAAGATATAGTAAAAAAATTTCAGTGCAAAAATATGTATCAACTTAAGCTGGTATTAACTGACTTAAGACAATTTCAATAAAAATCAAAATTTGTATCCCATAATATAAAGTGATTCTACAAAGACTTTAATTTAAAATAAAAAGCTCTAGAACAGTAACCAAGTTTCCCTTTTGTTACTATTCTCTAGTAAATGCTTTCTTCTGATTAGCTTTTACAATGTCATCAGGAGAAGCTGATTTGAAATCAAATGGTGTTATTGCTGCAAGAGGACTTATTTCTTTGTCCTTTGTATCTTGCACCTGTCTACTATAAAGAAAAGTCTTATAGAGGTGAAGGGTGCGGTGCTTGCAGCTTTTCAGTGGGTAACGAAGACACAGTGTCGAAGCAAAAGCTGAAGGTCTGGCAACAAGGGCCTTGGTCCAAGATAGAGAAAAAGGTGGTTTCCTAGTCAGAGATCCTTTACTGGTTTTTTTATTATCTTTAGCAGAACAGGCAGAACTGGAACTTTTCCCTAACTTTGAACTTAGAACTTTAGTTCCTTGTGTTGGAGCAACTGATTGGACAACTATAGGCTCTGGAACAAAATCTGGATTTTTTATCAGAACACTAAGGTCAATATTTGAATCTATTCGAGGAGACCTCATTTCAGATAAACTGAGCTCAACAGAATCTTTCTTAATCTGAGAGTTGTCTACATCAATCGTTTCTGCAATCAAATCATAAAGTGACAAATTCTCAAAGTCTCTGGTGGGAGAAGCTTTACAAAATGCCAAAGATGATAGAGATCCTGTTAATTCTGATATACCAGTAGAAGACTGAGAGCGATTTGCTAGTTGTGACAGGGGAAAGGATCCCAGACTCAGATCTGTGAAACTGGCAGATGACTGGTTACAAAGATCAGCTAAAGTAAAGCATTGGCTTGGATCATTTCCTTTGTGTTCCTGTACCAGTTCAGCTAGGGATGGACTTTCACACTGGGAAAACTGCATACTGTCATTTTTTAAAATGTAATTCTCGGCACTTTGTTCAACTAAAGAAACATTTCCAATTTCAGTCTTTTTACTAGGATATAAATTCTCAAGAGTTGTATTTTCCAATGAACTAGTTAAGTGCAAAGGATTATTTAAACTTCCCAAGCTGTTCTGCACTGGAATGCTTTGGAAATCAGGTAGTGAACTGCTCTGAATAAATAAGGAATTATCAGTTTTTGTGCTCTCTCTCATTATGGACTTTAAATTTTGTATTCCTTTGAAAGCAAAATCATCTTTGGAAACACATTCAGATGCATGAGGTCTGAACAAATCAGCATCTAGATTTTTTGAAAGTAGACTTTCCATACTATCTGTGGATGATAATGTGACTGATGGCTGACTTTTACAAGAATCTCTTGGCATATCATGAATTAGGTCAGCTAGTGGAAGCTCTTTTGTTAACTTACATGATTCTAGTTTCTTTTCACTTTTAGGCCTGTCAAGTTTCTTTTTCCTATGAAGAAAACAGTGACTTGACACAACTGGAGAATTATATGATCCATATTTTGCTACTGAGCTAGAAAAATCAAAGGATTTACTACTGCAATCCAAATGATTATCTGACTGAGGATAAGAACTTTGAACATTATCAGCTGAAACTTCAGAGGAAGAAAATAAGACTCCTTACCTTACAAGAGCCATTAATTTTCAGATGAATAGGATGACATAATCAGAAGACAGTCACAGCAACCAAAAAGAAACATGAAATGAGGCATTTAATTACTAAATCCTTCTTTTAATTAGAATATGGATAAAGCAATAACCGATCATTGTTTAACATTAAGTGTACATGGCAAAAAAAAGAAAAAGAAAAAGAAAATAAAAATAAAGGAATATTATCTACTGTTAACAATCTAAACTGACAGGGCTTTGTTCATTGGTATATACAAATATAAGTACTAAGTCAATGTTCTCATTTTCATGAATTTAACCATGTGATGTTTTACCATAATCTCTAATATATTTGAAAAACCTAGGTTCATTTTCTTTTGTACTCTAATACATTAAAAGCAAACAAGCAAGCTAGAAATGTAGTTCAGTGGTAGAGCACTTGCCTAGCATGCAAAAGGTATTGGGTTCAAAAGAAGAGGAGAGGAAAGGGAGGAGAAGAGAGGAGGAGAGGAAAGGAGGGGAAGTGGGGGGAGGGCGGAGGAAAGAAGAGAGAAGGGGGGGAAGCAAATACTACCCTGCAGTTTCTACTGTGATGTAGGATACATTATTAATACGGAGGACATATTACAGATTCATTCCTATAATGGTCAAAGTACATATCCATGCCCCCCACCACACAAAAAAAACCCACTGTTATTTCATAGTAACAGTTTATGCAACTTTGTTGCAGCAAAGGCTAACCCAGAGAGTATAAGACATCAACTAAGTTAACAAATCACCATGTTAATAATATCAATTAGTGTAATTATATCCCAGTTCCCTTCTTACATCCACTAACTTCCAAATTTAACCCTAAATCCTAGAAATTTAAAATTAAAGATTTCAACAGGGTGCTATGGCATACATCTTAAATGCCAACAACTCAGGAGGCTATGGCAGAAGGATTTTGAGTTCTAGGCCAAAGGCAGCCTGCAGAACTTTGTGTGACCATGCCTCAAAATAAAAAATAAAAAAAAGGGGGCTAGAGGTGCAAATGAGTGGTAAAGCATTTGTCAAAACATACAGGAGGCCGTGGATTTAATTCCCAGTGCTGGGGGGGAAAAAATTAAAGATCTATTCTTGCTTTTCTTAAGCATTAGTCAATAAATGAAAGCAACAGTAGTATAATTATGATACTTAACATATTTAACAATATTTAAATAAAATAAAATTATGTTTCTATATTGTATAAGCAGAGAGGGGGTTTCTTAACATTAATGTCAAGGTATTAAGTCCTCTTTTTAGAATTAAAAAATAAATAAAAAGTATACTAAGACACCAACAAAAAGAAAAACACCTTCTTTTATCTAATTTTATTTCCTCTGTGTTCTGTCAGTTATGCAAACAAGTAGTGAAAAAACCAAAAACACCAGGCTGTAAAAGCAGGAAAGGAACATAGTACTCAGCTTAAAAATTCACAAACAAAAAAAAAATTCCCAAACCAAGAAATCAATTGACAATAATCAAGCCAATGGAAGCACGCAAGATTTTAACAACTCAAGCAAATTGAATTTTTTCTTAATAGCTTAAGAAAATTAAAGTGTGTGTGTGTTTTTTTTTTTAATGGTTATTTAAGACAGGGTCTCGCTGTGGAGGCCAGGCTGGCCTAGAACTCACTATGTAGACCAGGCTAGCCTCCAACTTGCATGATCCTCCTGCCTCAGCCTCCCAAGTGCTGGGATTACAGGTGTGCACAACCACACCCGGCTAACATCTCTCTTTCACCATCAACTATGTAAAACTAAAATAGAACAAGTAAAAACATACCTTTTGCTACCCTTCCAGTAGGTCCTGCTTTCTCACTCTTGGCTTTCAAATTCTGCGTGTTATCTTGTTCCAGAACCATTGACAAAGCCTTCTGTACATCAAACCTGTTCTTCACAACTGCTTCAATCAATATTTCATCAGGTACAGCATCTCCCAGTACCTCTCTCATGTGATCAAGGCATGAATAAAGACGAGCTAAAACAGAACAATGATTAAAAGCTATACTATCCAGTGCCAGGAAAGAACTCTCCATCTTCAAAATTGATAAAAGGATTTAAAACTATACCAGGACATTCAACTCTCCTTTCTCTTTAGCAAAAATTACTTACAATGATCCTATTTTATCTTAACAGAAGAACAATATCGTTAATTATAAAATCACAATAAGGGGGGCACAGTAGCACATAGCAGTAATCTCAGCAACTAGGGAGGCGGAGGCAAGAGAACCCCAAGTTTAAGGTCAGAGGCAGCCTGTGTGGCTTAGCAAGACCCTGACACTAAATAAAAAAATAATGGGCTATAGTGCAGCTAAGTGGGGGAGTGCTTGCAAAGTATGCACAAGGCCCTGGGTTCAGCCCCACAGTACCAAAAAAAAAAAAAAAACAAACAAACAACAAAAAAAAAAACACTTATAATAAATGTGGCCAAAAAAAGTATAAATTATATATACAAATAGCTATTTTCCCCCACATTGTCAGATAGACAACCAAAAGGGAAAAACAGGCTCTGTTTTTCTCAAGCTTAAGGAACTGAAGAAAAAATTCAAGCCTAGAGTGACAAAATAGCGAAGGATTCTACAGGGAAAATATTAAACGACGCAGATAACATCAAAAGAAGATGGAAGGAACACACAGTCATTAAATCAAAAAGAATTGGTGGATGACCAACCATTTCAAGAGGGTGCATAGGATCAGGAACTGAAGAAGGAAGTGGAAGCTACCTTGAAGCAACTGGCAAAACACAAGGCTCTACAAATTGATGGAATACCAGTAGAGATGTTTCAACAAACATGAAGCACTGGAGGTGCTCACCTGTTTATGCCAAGAGATCTGGAAAACAGCTACCTAGCCAACTGACTGGAAGAGATACATACTTGTGCCTATTCTGAAACAAGGGGGTCCAAATGAATATGGAAATTATTGAATGATATCGTTAATATTACATGCAAGCAAAATTTTGCTAAAGATCATTCAAGAGCAATTCCAGCGGTATAATTGACAGAGAACTTCCAGACAATCAAGCCAGATTCAGAAGAGAGTGTGGAACCAGGGACATCATTGCTGATGTCAGATGTATATTAGCTGAAAGCAAAGAATACCAGAAATATGTCTGTCTATATTTTATGGACCATGCAAAGACATTGGCCTATGTGAATCATAATTAATTGTGGATAACATTGTGAAGAATGGGAATACCAGAGCACTTAACTGTACTCATTAGGAATTTGTGCATGGATCAGGTGGCAGTTGTTTAAACAGAACAAGGAAACAATGCTTGCTTTAAAGTCAAGAAAGGTGTACGTCAGGACTGTATCCTTTCACCGTCCTTCTTTAATCCATCTGCTCAGCAGATAATCCAAGAAGCTTGACTTTATGAAGAAGAACACAACACCATGATTGGATGAAGACTCATTACCAACCTGCATTATGCAGATGAAACAACTTTGCTTGCTGAAAGTGAATAGGATTTGAAACATTTACTGATGAAGATCAAAGAACACAGCCTTCTGTGTGGATTGTACCTGAACATCAACAAAAACTCCTTACATTGAGTAAGTACACAACTTCATGATAAGTGAAGAAAAGATTGAGGGTGTCCTAGATTTTGCTTTATTTGGTTCTATAATCAACACCCACAGAAAAAGCAGTCAAGAAGTCAAAAAATACATTGCATTGGGAAAAACTTGCAAAAGATCTCTTTAAAGTGTTGAAAAGTAAAGTTGTCTTCCCCTTGAAGACAAATGTGTGCCTGTCTCATGCCATGGTATTTTCAGTCTCATTATATAGTTATGAAAGCTGGACACTGAATAAGAGAGACAGGAAAAGAACTGATGCTTTTGAATTATGGTGCTGGGGGCAAATACTGAATATACCTTGGACTGCCAAAAGAACCAACAGATCTGTCCTAAAAGTAGGGCAACCAGAGTGCTCCTTGGAAGCATGGATGGCTACACTGTATCTTATGTATTTTGGACATGTTGTCAGGAGGAACCAACCCCTGGAGAAGGACATTATGCTTGGAAAAGTGTCAGGTTAACAAAAAATAGGAAGACTCTGAACTAGATGTATTGACACTGTCTGCAACAGAAGACTTAAACATAAAAACAACTGTGTGCCTGGCACAGAAGTGAAGAGTATTTCATTCTGTTGTACATAAGGTTGCTATGATTTGGATCTGACTCAGCACCTAACAACAATAAATAGCTTATCGTTAGTCCACAGTGGTGATAAATATCTCCAGAATAATACTGACGAATGCATATAAACTATAAAAAGCATATATTAATATTTTCAGACTGTGATGATGATGGGGTCCATACTAAACATTTTCCGCATGTGTTGAAAGGCAGGGTAGGTATAGGACTGTATTTTTCTTGTAAATGGAGCAAGCATTTATTCCATCTCCTTCTGTAAAAATCCACTTAGATAGATGATATATCAGCTTTTAAACTGATAACAGATGCTGATCTTAGCTGAAAGCACCTGATCTTAGCACCTGATTTTAGCACCTGATCTTAGCACCTGATCTTAGCTAAAAGGCAGAAAAGCAAGCAGTAGTAAATATGGGACTAATTCTGACCTGTTAGGAACCAAATGAATCACTAAGCGTATTTCTTACATTTTGTAAATTACTAGTTCAAACTTTCTTTTAAGCTAACTTCAGTTTTCTCCAGCCAGCTAAAATCATCCATAATGATTCTTTTCAAAAATAAGCAAAATTACCTAACATAAAAATAAGTCCAATAGATTAAGAAGGAAATGAACACTCATTATAAAAACAAAAAATTTAAACTTGCAATTATCTTAGTTCAGGATTTTAATGTTCTTATGACTACATTATTATAAAAAGTCATTATTAATATCCATTAATATATAAATCCATGAGATCAGAGTCTTTATGTCTTTAGAAGCTAAAACAGAAGTTGGTATCTGGGGCTAATGAATAAAAATGAGGTAATATATATCCATTTATATTTGTACAACACTTGGCAACTTTCACAATTCTTATTACATATACACATTTTGTAACCCTCACAATAACTATGAGCTAGACATATCTAGCAAATGCTAACTTATAAAGATAAAAAGATTGACCCTCTACACCACAAAACCATTTCAAAGAATGCAACTTATGTTGCATTTCACATGCTTACATGTTGAACAAGGAATCTACTTGCAATATCTTTTCTTTAAAAAAGAAAATAATCAATATTTGAAGCTTGGCTCCATCTTTTAATTGTTAAAAATAAATTTTTGGAACTGGGCAGTTCTGCTTTGCTTCATTGTAGAATTTATTTTAAAAGGCTAATAGGTAATACTGGGAAGATAATACATATTTGATAAAGACATGAGTTAGAGAAACTGGAGCAGAAGATTTAGCATAGTTAGCATTAGAACCTGTACTAATTAATTATAAAAACTATTTCCTATGCACACATAAAGAGGTAGTATACTGAGAGAGTTAAAAGTAGAAATTAATTCATATCCCAATGCCACTTGCTACCTGGTGCAAATTCAGGCAAATTTTCCTCCCTATAAAATGAGGACAATACCTACCCTACCTGATAAGGTTGTTATGAAGATTAAGTATGTTAATATCTGAACAACACTAGAGAGCATTCAATAGAATTTCACAATTATTACCATCATCAAAATTATTATCCTGGCCCAGGCTGGCCTCAAATTTGCATTGATCCTCCTGCCTCAGCCTCCCAAGTGCTGGGGTCACAGTTGTGCAGTATCACATTTGGCTAAGCACATTAACCTTCCTTCTGAAACATAACTTTGAATTTCATAACTTTTTTTTCTTTTGGTGGTATTGGGGGTTGAACCCAGGGCCTTGCGCCTGCATGCTTTGCAAGTGCTGGACCACTAAGCTGCACCCTCAGCCCATTTTTTAGTTTTTAAGACAGGGTCTCACTAAGTTATGCAGACTGTCTCTGATCTCGAACTTGCGATCCTCCTGCCTCTGCCTCCCGAGCCGTTGGGATTACAGGCGTGCGCCATCGTGCCCAGCTAAATTTCATAACTCTTTAATCATCATCCACCAAAGCACACATAGCAGGAAAAGGACAAGACTTTTACTCTATTACTATCCTTTCATCCCACAATGGTAACTATAATACTTTCTTTAAAAGTACAATTAAAGGCTATTGGGGAGTTCATATAATAGTTCTTCTCCAAGCTTTTGTCCAGATTTTCAAAGGCATTTATAGAACTGATGAATTTGGACTTCACTTCTTGTGTCTCTTTTGTTTCTTCTGTCTCTATTGTTTCTCTTCTACTTTCTAATTTTGTGTATTCATGCCTTCTTTCTATTTATCTTGATTTGATTGGCAGGTGATATTTTATTGACTTATTCAAAGATCAGGGCTGAGATTTAGCTCAATTGGTACAGCTCCACTCTGCAGTCTCTGAGGTCCCTAGTTCATTTCCCAGCACTGCAAAAATGGTAGGACGCAGCAATCCACTCGAGGCACTCCTGAAACAATCAGCTATTAAAAACCCTATAAGGGTTGCTATGAGTCAGACACAACTCGATGGCCCCTAACTGAACATTCAAAGAACAGCTCACATATTACTACATTTCTTCTTTTTGATTTGAAATTAACTATAAATTTTCAATTTAAAAACACTTATAGAAAAAAGTCACACTGAAGAGAGACAATCTGCTCAGCCCTACTATCAACAAACAGATGGTATTACTAGTCTATCTGCCCATCTCAGTTCTCCATAGACTAAATGGCTTGAGTGATGCTTGAAACAACACCATGGTTGAAACATACTTATAAAAGAAAGACAAAACATAAACAAATGTGTTAAAACGTTTAAAAGAGTTGAAAATTAGCAGACTCAACCTATGTCATTACCAATACAAATTCTATCTTGAAACTTGATTCACACAGATGTCAGCAATCAAGATACTTGCATAAAGTTACTTTGGTCTTTGACTTTCTTTTACAGCCTCTTGAGACTTGTAAATAATCTAATCATAAACTCTAAACAGAGCTCATGAAAAAACACATATTCCTTAAGGGTTCTTATAACAAGTCACTGGAATTTCTCTCCTATGGAGAAGATGAAAGAATAGGATAGCTCCATCTAAAATATGTTACTAAACAATAGCAACAAAACTTTTCAATCATAAAATTAAATACACTTGCCACAAAATATACTCAATGAAATGTAAATTTTCCTTAAAAATGTAAGATATACTTGTATCATTCCTGTCCACAGTCACTACTATAAATAATCACAATAAAATTCATAAATTCTGGTGCATTTGGTAATCAATCACTTTTAGCTAAGAAATACAGATATATTACTTTTTAATATACCTTGATCAATTTCACTTAGCTGGTAGTTCAGAAGAGAATTAGAAGAATCTTTCAGATCTTCATAATCATATTCTTCTACAGGTTTGTCACGTCGTGAGTATATAAACTGAGCAGCTAGAATATAAAATGATTGGAGAATGATGTAATAAAGGCATTTTCCATTAACTAATTTTTTAAGTTAAAGTAAAAATTAAAGAATGTGATCTTATCATTTTTAGCCAGTTATCTACATTCCATAATAATGGATAAAATAGAAATAAGACAAAACAAATCATACTCAAAGTCAAATGTCCTTATACTAATTATTAATCTCTTATGTTCTTTCTTCTAGTCTCTAAGACTAGAAGTCTCTTTATCCAGTTTTTATCTCACCTACTATTTTGTATTCCTTGAAATTTTCTCCTTAGAACAATTATTTTAAACCATATATCAAACTTATTTATTTGCTTAATTAAGAAAACACTCAAAATTTATTTGCATCACCGAGAAAACATCAGGTTAATTTTCACTTCCCACAAATTATCATTTTGATAGAATCCAAAAGTTTACCAAAAACGTAGGTTTTCACTACTGAACAACTCATATTTTCAATCATTCAGTAACACTGTAAACTAGTGACATCACCTAACTTCCATTTTCGGACATCAGTCTGCGCTGTTCTGCAATACTGGCACTGCTGTTGTTAGGTCCCATTGAGTACGGTCCCACTCATAACGACTCTCGTGGGGTTTTCATGGTTCACTGCTTCAGGATTACTTTGGGAGTGGATTGCCACATTTTTGAAATGTTAAGGATTGAACCCAGGTCCTCAGAGAATGCAGAGCAACACTCTATCAACTGAACTAAACCCCAGCCCATATACTGGCAGAGAAATCACTTAATATATAACTGGGTATTACATATTTTGCTGAAAGGAAGAAAGTCTGTCAAAATGCCTGAGTATATAATATATATAATGTAATAAATGCCTGAGTGTCATAAATGAAATACTAGTCAGCAAAAGAGAATATTCAAAGTATGGACACTTCCACCTCAACTGGATACCCACTGAACTCAGTTCTGAAGACTTCTATTCAATTGTAAAGGAATAAAATTTTAAAATATGTTAAAAAGGACAGAAATATAAACAGTATTCAAAAAGCAAGGCACTACTGGGGCTTTTACATTCTTTAGCTTTCTGTAAGAACATGTAACATATTAGGTCCACTGGACCGAGTTCCTACATTGGACTTTTGTCAATGTTTTCAGGAAGGCATTATTTATGAAAGACAAAGTACATCCAAAATTTGTAGATAGTGCACAGAATATAAAACTATGGCCCATAAATCAGAAGGCTATGAACAAATGGCTTTATAGACTAGCAGGACAGGCAAAGAAGAAAAATATAATGCCATATTTTAAAAGCCAAATGAATAATACAGATAACAAGTGCTGCAGAAACACAGAAGATTAATCACTAGAGACAAGCAGTTGTAAGTGACGTATGAATATAGGAAAAACTGAAAAAGAAGTACATTAGATCTTGGACAGAGAGAACAGAATATAAGACACACACAGCACTGGAGAGAATTCAATTTGTTCTGTTATCATACCTGTTTCTGTAGCACAAATTACCTCAATCTCATTGGTAAATAAGGGCACAATGAAGGTGTAACACTGGAGATGCTTTAGTTTATGAAACCTTCCCCCCAACACTTCAATATTTTATACCACCCCATAAATAGCAGCAGAAGGTAGAGATCCAATTTATACCAAGAGGAATATTCTACTGAAGTTGAACCCGACTCAATGGCATGTAACAACCACCACCACCATCACATAGCCCCCATTTTTTCTCTTGACTCAGTATGGCCATAAGCTCTGTTTTGGGAGTCCTTACTGCTTGGTATTCTAAGATCTTTGAGCATTTTGCCTTTGCACCTTTACTCATTAGTTTCAATGCTTCCCTACACCTCTATTAAACTTTTACTTTTTGTTTGTTTGTTTGTTTTAAATACAAAGTCTTACATCTATATTTCTTATTAGGAAATTAATCTGTCTTTTCAAATGTGCAAGTGTTTTATTAAGATGACTGCTACTTTTTGTTAGTACTTCACAGGGTGTGTGGTCTGGCCTGGCACTACTTTTTCCTATAAATTATTTTTAGTACTTAATTTTGAAGATCACAAAATATTTGAAGAATGCACACATTATGTTGTGCCTTTGCCTGTCTCTCTAGCCTACAGCAGCCATGTGGTATCTGGTCCTGTAAGATCTCAGAAGTTGAGTAGGGTCAGGTCTGGTTAGTATTTGGATGGGAGACCGTCTGGGAATACCAGATACTATAGGCTTGGGAGAAGGACCTGGCAACCCATTCCCAAAAATCAATCTCCCATTGAAAACCCTATGAAAAGCAGAGAAGCACTGACATTAGTGTTTCACCTGTTGTAGGTAGGGTTGCTATGAATTGGGCACTGACTTGACAGCACCTAACAACAACATCCCTTTCTCTTTTCTGCTCCCCTCAGCGCAGGAGATAACACAGGTATTATACATCAGCATAGCTAAGCAGCAGGAGAAATATCTTTTCATAAATTCTCTAAGACCACTCTTTTCCCAGTTAAAATCTCAGATTAGAGATGTATCATAATCAAAGGGCTTCTCAGCATTATGTACTAAATATTCGTTGTTAGTCTTACATTTATGTATTTTTTGCTTGTTTTTTTGTTGCTTATTTGTTGTTGTTGTTGTTATTTTGTTTTTGATAGGGTCTTGCTACTGTATCCCAGGTTAACCTGAAACTTGCAATCCTCCTGCCTTGGCTTCCCAAGTGCTAAGAATACAAGTATATGCCACCACACCCAGTTGACAATGTTTTCTTTTAAAGTAGTCTGTAAAGTAACAATATGCCTTAAAAGTCCATGGCATCTTATATTTAATGTTAGCAATACTAAAAAAAATGTAAATAGAGCAATTTTGGGCCTGGGGATTTACAAATTGCTTTCTTGACTTCAGTAAATTCTACTCAGTTTAGCCTAAAATTAACAAATACACTTCTTCCAGCTGCCTCTCATTCTTCTAACTATGAGGGAAAAAACCTAACACAAATCAAAGTGAGGCAGGAAATCAAATGCTTCCCTCAACAAGTTTCATTTATGAAATATTAACAGGGAAAAGGAAGTTCTCAATGTATAAGCTTCTACTAGGCTGGGGTTTAGCTCAGTTGGCAGAGTGCTGCTGTGCTCTGAGGCCCTGCGTTCAATCCCCAACAATGCAAAAATGAGAGAAGGATGTGGCAATCCACATCCGAAGCAATCATGAAAACAATTAGCCATTGAAAACCCTATGAATAACAGAGAAGCACTGACATAGTGCCAGGAATGGTACAGTGTCAGGGAGTGTTTCACTCTGTCATATACAGGATAGCTATGGCACCTAACAATAACAACAAAGCTTCTACTGGGCTAAGGGGTAATACCACTACATCCTCTTATATACATAAATCCAACCCACATACCTATACTATGGCCATTGTTTTGGAAGTAGTAAGGTTGGGTTTCCCAAGGAAGAAGAGAAGATGGGAAAATATCAGGACTGGCAAAAACATCTACTAGGGAGCAAGGTAGAATCTCCAAAGTCAAAATGAGACCCCCAAAAGCAACAAATACAATAAAAATGAAGTGAGGGAAAAGCAATGGTGAGAAAATAATATAAAATGTTATTTTTCTCTAAGATTTTAAATCACAAACTTTGATGAAAGTGCTTTCAGGCATCCAACATGATTGTTTAAATTTAAGATATTTTGACCAACATGAAAGCCCGAAGAATTCAAACTCTATGTCATGAAAGTATCTAACACTGATTCCTAAACACCTTAAAATAAAAATCATTTGGGCACTCACTGCAGATATAGCTCTCCAGGCTTCTTTCCCTCAAGATTCTGATGCAGTGGTGGCAGAAAGGAGCAAGAAATTTGCCTTTTAACAATTACTTCCAGTTGATGGAGCCCATCAGGGAAGGTTAATACTGTCCTACATGTCTCTCCCTTCATCTGTTCCACCTGTGGTCTACTCTGAATATCCACTATCTGCTACCTGCCTAAAATACTAGCCCTCCCTAACTTAAAAACCTCCAGTAAGCTGACACTACAAACACAAAATTAAAAGTATCTTCTACAGTCTGGTTCCTATTTTCTTTCCTGGCCTTCTTTCCTACTATAACGTTCATGAATCCTGTGAATCTCCCTAAGGAAGCCACACTCAGAGGCCACTGCTTAAACAACACTGTTTCCCCAGCTAGGATGCCATTCTCACTCCCAAACTTACCTGCCCCCATCTCATCTCCTGTCAGAAGCCTTCCCAGACTCTTTCAGTGAGGTTTATGTTCTCTACCCATTAGATTATAGCAGTGAGCTGTTTATACAGGACCATCTCCTGCTTTGATAATGTCAGCTGACTGCTCAGTGTGTAAAAAAAATAATAAACTCTCAGAGTCAGACTATCCATAACAAGAACACATGCAAGACGCACATCAAGAGCTGTGGGAACCATATGATAAACCCTGATCCAATCCTCAAGAAAACTAGGCCACAAATACAAATCTTAGAAAATCGCCTTCTGAAGGTCTGACCTTTGTACTATTACCTCAATACTCAAGATTAAAATTTATCCAGATAAGCCTGCATCAATGACCATGTTAACTGGCAATAAGCTATCTTTCCGTAATCACTCTCCTATAAAGGACTCCACTCTTACACAAGCAATATCCAAATAACTTCCAAGTCCTAGAGACTTCACCTCTTGTAAATCTCTTGAATCTGTGTTTACAACTAATGCTACCATTCTTGTCCTAAACAAATGGTTCCCAAGGTAAGCTATAAGCACGATCTAGTGGGCTTGTTAAAATGGCTGTTGTGCCTCACTCTGAGTTTCTGACTCTTGAGAGAGCCCCCGAAACTGCACTTCTAACTCTCAAGTGAAGCTGATGGTACAAGGACCACACTTTGAGAACACTGTCTTCAATATTCTTATCTTCTCCAGATTAGCACAACAGTCTCCTAATAAGTCTATCTTCATCCACTCCAATACCTCCTTCAATCTACTATCTGCCATGCACAAGAGATGTTTTTAAAATCAATTCTACTACCAAGCCCACACCATCTTCTAAATTATGTGAACATACCATGCTCTCTATTGTAGTTAGAATGAGAATGATGAAGACAGTACTACCAGGCATCAGTTTGTTACCTCTAAAAATTTAAGTAATCTAGTCAACTGGGATGCTGAAGTATAGGAGCCCCAAAGGGCAAGTGCACAGCTCTTTCCTTTGAAAAAGTAAATTTTTTAAAATCCCTAAACTCCTGCAAAATGTTTTCTTTGAATCCCTCAATAAGAAGTGCTAAAGGAATGCTAATTATTAAGAGGTCTCTCAGCTTCTAACCCAATATTTACTCAGCTTTGTGACACTGGAGTTAAAGTCTCTGCAAAGCACATCTCTTTTCCTTGACAGCTGGCTCCCTTGTAGGACTTGCAGTTGTACCACTGTGGCATCCAATCTCATTAGATCTCAGAAGCTAGGCAGGGTTGGGCCTGGTTAGTCCTTGGATGGGAAAACACCTGGGAATACCAGGTGCTGTAGGCTTGGAAGAAAGACCCAGCAGCCTACTCTCAAAAAACAATCAGCCATTGAAAATGCTATGAATAGCAGAGAAGCACTAACAATACTGTTTTGTCTATTGTACATAGGGTCACAGTGAGTCAGACACTGACTCAACAGCATCTACCACCACCATCAAGAGACAGGAAGACTGGAAGAAGAAAGTCCACACTCCTTTTTGCTCCTTCTTGTAGTCAGCGTCACCCTCACAATACTCCATCTTGCAGAAGCAACATGTTCTAGTAAACAACAATTAATATTACTTTCCAGTATTTCCCAAATTCCCAGAGCCAGCATCAACTTGCTCCTCACTCCCCAGGTAGCACAACCAGCCAGTAGGATGGAATCTAGAATCTCCTCTTCAAAAGACTGAATACAAGTTTCAAAGGGTCCCTTCAGAGGCACCAGTGTCCACAAGGCAGTGCCTCTTTGGCAAACCTAAGTGCCAGCTCCGGTCCCTCCTGTGAACCTCAGAGACAAAACCACAAAGTAGAACCCTTGCTTCACCATCTAAGTCCCAACTGCAAAAAGACCCTATAAGCTTCTAAAAAGTCAGCTTCAACCTTGTCTTCTGTTCTCCTAAGAACTAGCTATGGTAAATGCTTCCTGAGGTTACTACATTTTTGATACTTTGATACTACATTTTGGTACTTTTTGCCTATTTTCGTTCGTTAATACTTTAACCACTTTCTGTATTAAATTTGCTCTGGTAAAATAACTGGTACAATTTTTACCTCTTAACAGAATCCTGATTGATAATAGTGAAACATTACAGGAAAAGAAGAAAGGCCATGATTACACTAAATGAGAAAGTACTTGACTTTAAGAGTAGACCCACAAAGCCACACAGCTTTAATCCCAGTGGAGGTGGAGGCAGGAGGATCACAAGTTCAAGGTCAGAGGCAGCCTGCGTAACTTAGGAAGATCCTGTGTCAAAATACAAAGCAAAAATGGGCTGGGGGGTATGGTGTAGTGGTTGAGCGCATGCAAAAGCATGCATGAGGCCCCAGGTTCAACTCCCCTGGAATGAAGAAAGAAAGAAAGAAAGAAAGAGAGGGAGAGAGGGAGGGAGGGAGGGAAAAGAAAAGAAGAGAGGAGAGGAGAAGAGAGGACAGGAGAGGAGAGAAGAGGAGAGGAGAGAAGGAAAGAAAACAGCAGGCCTACAAATAAAGGCCCGGATGCATATGCATTTCAAAATAACAAGTAACAGGAAAAAGATAACAGAAAGAGTATAAGTACTCAAGACAAGTTCTAGAACATATAGCCTTTTTTAAAGAAAAAGGAATTATGAAAGTCAAAAGGGATATATTTGGTCTTCAGAGTCTAAAACTGGGATTAAAGTAGGTATAATTTATAAGACAGCTCAGCAGTCTACAGGGTAATTAAGACAAAGGAGAACTATTCAGGCTACTATAACAAAATACCATATAAAGTGCATAGCTTATAAACAAGAGAAATTTATTTCTCACAGTTCTGGAGGCTGGGAAGTCCAAGATCAAGGGAGATTCTGGCTCACAGCCAATGTCTCCTTGCTGTGTTCTCACATGGTAAAAGGGCAAAGGGGTCTCTGTAGGACTGTTTTTATATGGGCACTAATCCCATTCATGAGCACTTTGCCCTCATGACCTAATTACCTCCTAAAGGTCCCACTTCCCAAGACTGTATTGCAACATATAAATTTTGGGGAGACACAAACATTCAGACCATAGCAGAGGGCTTTGAAACTATGTAATGTTGTTGTTGCCATTGGGTACTGTCGAGGCCTATAGGACTCATAGCAACCCTCAGAGGGTTTTCAATGGCTGATTGTTTCAGGATTGCTTCAGGAGTAGACTGCACATCCTTCTCCCATTTGTGAGGTGCTGGGGATCAAACCCAGGTCTTCATAACGCGTGGAGCAGCACTCGACCAACTGAGCTAAAACCCCAGCCCATGTATTGTTAGTTATCTTAAACTTTTGAACTTGTGAAAAATGAGTTTTATGAATTATAGTTACGCCACACCTGACTATAACTAAACTGTAACCTGTTAATGCTATATTAAAATTATATGAAGCCAGGTACTGTGGCGCATACCTGCAATCCCAAGGACTTGGGAAGATGAGGCAGGAGAATCATAAGTTAGAGGCCAGAGGCAGCCTATGCATCTTAGTGAAACCTTGTCTCAAAATTTAAAAAGTGGCTGTGGGGTGCAGCTCAGTGGCAGAGCACATGGCTAACAAACACAAGGCCCTAGACCCAATCCTCCAGTATTGGGAAAAAAACTGAAGATAAACACATTGTTAAGGACATGCATGAAAGAAAGGTAAAATTCTCAGGGCCTTACTGGAAAGAGCAAGGGTGTTTTCCTTCTATGGTGGTAGAGAAATCTTTGAACAGATGAAATACAAGATGCAGTTCTAATGTGGAATCATCCAGGAATTTGAACTGTAAAGGTCTATTTGGCTCTATCAGAAGTTTGAAATAAATGTATTTCGTTTATTTGCTACATAGCCAAAAAGCAGATAAAGTAAAAAATTTTACACTGTACCCCATAAATATGTACAATTACTATTTTTAAAAAAACCTAAAGGACTATATAAAAAGGGAAGTCTATGCCCAACACCTCAGTTTCTAATATTCAAAATATCATTAGGGCTACAAAGTTACAGTTGTCTGCTTCCAAAGGTTTCAAAATTTCATCACCAACTAACTTACCATTTAAGTGCATTTAGATTAACTGCATGTTACAAAGAATATTGGAAAAATCATAGTCTTCGGAGTTTTCCTTAAACTGTTTAAAACTAAATAATGGAATAGAATCTTTAAATTCTATTCATGGATAAAGAAATTATTGTATATGTCCGGCACGGTGGTGCATGACTGTAATCCCAGCGGCTCGGGAGGCAAAGGCGGGAGGATTGCAAATTTGAGACCAGAGGCAGTCTGCGTAACTTAGCGAGACCCTGTCTCAAAAAAGTTGAAAAACTGGGCTGGGGGCACAGCTCAGTGGTCCAGCACTTACAAAGCATGCAGGTGCGAGATCCTGGGTTCAACCCCCCTGTACCACAAAAAAAAAAGATATTATTGTATACACATTTAAAATTTAACATACATATATCTTTTTAAATGCTACATATCTTAAGGAACAGTCTGGTCCTAAAATAACAATAGTATATACTTTACATTTTTAAATACTCAAATCAAAAAAAATCAAATTATCTTTAACAATTCACCTGTTGATGGTGAAATACAATAATCATCTTCTACAGACTGGCCATAGAAATCATCATCTTCAAAATCTAAAATAAAAACAAAAGAGATAAATTCATTTACAAGTTACTTTCATATATTTCCTTATTAATGAAGAAGTACATGAATTCTCTCCAAAATAAATAAAATACAATAAAGGAATAAACAGTTGTCAAACTTAAAAGGAACTAGAATGTCTACATTTCCATAAATCCGAAGCTCATCCATAAAGTAGTTATTTACTAACAGTCTATACTTTAAAAAACATACATGGTTCTTCTATTTTTAAGCTGTCAGTTCTATCAAGTTGTCACTACATGTGATCAAAAGTTTATAATAATCTTATAAAGAATATGCTTGAATTATCTTTCCACTGTTGACAAAATCTGAAATATGCCATCCATCTACCCATTTTTTTTTCACTAAGTGCTCTATATACCCAAAGGCTTTCTTCTCCACAGAACTGACCAGCATGGGGTATACAATTAGTTCATGAAAGTACATGTAGAGCTAGATAACCTCTACACAAACCAGTTTTCACCTCAGTCCCCTTGAGCTCACCTCCTTAACAGTTAACTGGCCTTTTCTCCCACTCAACTTAATGCCCAAGTCTCTTTCCTAAGGCTGTTTCTTTCTCCTAGTTAAGGTTCCAGCTTAAATGTCACTCCCTCGCAGAAGTCTTCCCTGACCACTCTGGGTAACGCTGCAGGCCTCCCTGCCTACCCTTCAGCACCCTCCTCCAATCCATTGTCTTCAAAGAATCACACCTGTTTCACTCCAAGAGCAAGAGCAGCTCCCTCAGGGTAAGACCTGGTTAATTAATATGTTTTATTATAAATAAATGAATCAAACTATTTAAAATTGAAAACCCACCAGAGACATAAATACATTTACACATATGGATTTACTCATTGATTCAGCAAGTACTAACACCATGCTAAGGACTACTAGAGAGAGACATTTGGACAAAAGTAAGCACATTCTCACCCTCTCCACACTAAAAATCTGACAGTGAATACAGACAAGAAGAGAGCAATTACAAATTCGTATGACAAGTATTCAACATGAGAAAAGCAGAGCAGTTTGGGAAGACACATTTGAATAAAACTAGAATTAGGAGTGGGGAGTCTAGGGAAAGATCCCCAGGAATATAACATCCAAACCAATTCCAAAGATATGATTAGCCAATATGGTGGCAGAGGTGGAGGGCAATTCATGCAGCAGGAACAGCATGCTCAAAGACCAATTGCTACAGCAGAAAAAATTTACATGAATGCTACTATAGGATAAAAAGGAGTAGCACCCAATAAGTTATTAGATTGCAATCCCAAATTAATAAATTTATTAGCAAATAAATAAAGGGCCACTCACAAAATATTTTTCATGTTAAGAATCTTATTTACTAGGTTGGATCATCAATACTGAAATCAACTCTAAAGTGCTACGATATAAAAAGATGAAGAAAATTCTTTCCTGCAATCTTTATAAAGTGCTTCAATTCTTCAACACAATTTTGGAGTATTTACTACATGTAAGGCATTACACCAGCTATTGGACTAAATATAAAATTAAACTTGTTGTTGTTGTTAGGGGCCGTGGAGTCGGTATCCGACTCATAGCGACCCTCTGTACAACAGGGGAAACACTATTGTCAGTGCTTCTCTGCTGTTCATAGGGTTTGCAATGGCAGATTGATTTTTGGGAGGGGGTTACCAGGTCCTTCTCCCAAGCCTACAGCTTCTGGTGTTCCCAGGCGGTCTCCCATCCAGGTACTAACCAGGCCTGACCTTGCTTAGCTTCTGAGATCTGACGGGATCCGATGCCACAGAGCTACCGCTGTAGGCAAAATTAAACTAGGACTTTTAAACTAGTAGTTCAGATAGTCACCTAAACTACTATTCAAATTATACAGAAAAAAAGAAGTAGGAGTTAAATAGAAAAACCAGTAGGTTTCAGAACACAGACTCCAATAAAGTTAGATTACTTGTGTAAATCTTTAGGTTATTATTCTGAGAGTCCGAGGGAAAGCTTAACTGAGAAGAGAAATAGACTGGACACTAAAGATCAGTAAACATTTATAAGCAGGAAAAGGGGATGAACCAGCTAGGCTACAGGAACAGCTTGGTTATGATGTCACCAGTTGTTCCAAAGAAACCTGACAACCTGACCTCAGGTGGCCAAGGTGAGAAGGTATTTACCAAGCAGCTCTCCTCCAGAAAGGCTTCACAAAGAAATACTGCTCACACACACCCAAACCCACCCTGATTTAAATGTCCTCTTTTATGTGGCCTCCTTTAGTACTCTGTCTTTACTTTTTGTAGCCATCTCTCACATTCTAATTATCTGTTACTTTTATTATCTCCTTCTTTTAGACCACCCTCAATATCTTAATGTCATTCCCAAATCTGAAAACAGTATTCTAAGTATCTAACAACACTGGTGGAAGAATGATAAATTACTGTTAAAGAAATAAATGAGCAATAATAAATCCTATTTGTGTCCTTTATTTCATACAGGCAAAAGTATCTGCCAGTCTAAATTCATTTTTCAGATGATAGTGGTTCACATCTCAATGTATACAGCCCCTGCAACATTTACTTAAAAGGGTTTCCATCCTAAGGTGAACACCAGAAAATGAACGCATGCCAAGCAGACTGGGTTCCAGTCTCCAAATGAAGCACAGGATGTTAGGTGTCCTCACCTATTATAGCATACTGATGTTCCAGAACAATCTACTTTGTTGTTGTTGTTGTTGCTGTTAGGCGCCGTCGAGTCGGTATCCGACTCATAGCAACCCTCTGTACAACAGGGGAAACACTATTGTCAGTGCTTCTTTGCTGTTCATAGGGTTTTCAATGGCAGATTGATTTTTGGGAGGGGGTTGCCAGGTCCTTCTCCCAAGCCTACAGCTTCTGGTGTTCCCAGGTGGTCTCCCATCCAGGTACTAACCAGGCCCAACCCTGCTTAGCTTCCGAGATCTGACGAGATCGGATGCCACAGGGCTACAGCTGCAGGCAGAACAATCTACTGGGGGTGCCAATAATAACCACAGACATATTAAACACTAATACTCCTCATTTTCCAAAGCAGTAAATCTTTAATCTACTCTTCTGCATTCGTTCACATTTGTTTATATTTTGAGTATATATGATGCTTGGGGATGCCTATCACTATCCACTACATAATGCGCTCCTCCTATAACTACTTTTAATTTCTTTTAAGCTCCTAAGAAACATTCATACATACATTTTTCCTTCGTTTTTTTTAAAGTCCATAACTCCTTTTCCGTGACGTTTCCTGTAGAGGTGCTTTTTTAATTTCCATTTCAAAATACATTTATATTAAGAAATATCAGCCAAAAACAGAATATAGGCCTCAAGATCATGTGACTGATTCCTCTGGGCTTTTTAACATGTATCTTGTCTACTGTCTCCTAAGTTCCCAGTTTGAAATGCGTTGAAAAATAAATCAGTCAGCTCAAGCTAGGTTCTCCACCAAAAACGTATGAACCTAAGCAAAAGATGTATCAGATACAGCTAACACTGGTACAGCAGGTCAGTTGAATATAAGCATTAAGTCAATTTGTGCTTCATAAATAAAGTTTCAAGCCACGTCGGAAAGGAGGTCGTGGGAACCAAAAAGCAGGCATTTGAGTACCCAAACAGGAGGAAACAATGGGAGAGTTGATAATACTTATGTGCCTAATATCAGTGGATCACAATGTCGCCAAATATCCTCCCACTACGTTGCTGCGCGGCACCTCCCCCTCCCTAAATAAGATCGATCACAGAAGGCAGAAACTACGACTTAACTCCATTCACCCGCACTCACATGTCCTATTATTTTCCCTACTGTCCCCACTACCACCCCAAACTTTAGCCTGGCACCACAGTCAAGGTATTTGGCATCTAAGTGGATGCCAAAGGGCTGGGATCCCAGATGGAACAGCTAAAAGGTAATGTCCCGGAGTGGCCCTGCCACCTACCTTCATCGTAGTTATAGCCCCGGACATTCCGATGCCGGGACATGGCGACAGAGAGGTCGTTTGCTACAGCACCTTCCAAAACACCCGGCTCAGACACTGATAAGGCGCCAACTGTGGACTTCAAAAGACTTACGCGCCATCTTAGCTTCCGGCAGGCCTGTACGCCGAGTGCCTGCGCACGCGCGACGTCTCATCTGCGCACTGAGCGACGGTAACCTCTCAGGGTCACAGCCTGCGTCCTTGGTGACGCATGCGCACTAATGCACAAGGGGGTTGAGCATTTTGGTTGGCCCCTCCCACAGGCGGGTCGACTGACGTGGATTTGTCAGTTGGGCAATTCCGCGACATACTGTTTTTTAGTTTGGACAGAGTGTTGTAAGCCGGGATCTTTGATTTACACCAACATTCCGGATTCTTTTAAAAATTTGTTTTTTGATAATTTCTTGAAAAAGCTGCCTGCGTGCTCAAATAAGAGCAGAGACTTTTAACTTTCATCTTCGAGGCCCAGTTAGGCACACAATAGGCAGTCAACAAACTCATGCAAATACTTTAGAGGGGAAAAAATCAGTATTTTGAAACAAGCATATAGTTAAATTTAGAATTTGGCTACAATAAATTGCAAGATTTCGTGTAATGCATGGTTTCTGTTATGGGTTCCATTTGTCATTAGTACCTCCAGTCAAGCTATCTGCCCTTAGCTATGTAAACGCTGTTCATCAACATGATAAGTATCCATTAGGCAGGCTTTGGCCTGCAGCCATAGCCCTGTGGCTAACAACACAACAACAGGCAGTCTTTGGACACATAAACGTGTAACACGCTAAGAATATTTAATATAGCTTTTTAGGTGGTAATGATGAATGTTGTGAACAAATAAATTTATAACCTGCTATTAAATGTTCTCGTTTCTTAGGACATAAGGTTAATAATGCTATGTAAAAAAGCAAACTCATTATCATACTTTGTCTTAGCCACTTTGTCATAGCTTGTTTTTAAAATGGAGCTACTATGTATCAAAGGCAAATATCAAATTCAACAAATGAATTAGGTTACTCAGCTTTTTATTATCTACAATAGGAAGAATTAATGAGAGTAAGACAAATTTAATTCGTATTTGTAAGTGGTTTGGAATTCATTTGATTATGTTTGATTACCAAATGGTTGTTCTTAATGATCATTGCTGTTTGCTATGGTTCCAAGACAAGATTTCATACAAAAATAGAATTAGTTGCTAATTTTTTTATGGCTCTCATGTGTTTTACTGTTTTTACATCTTTTTTTTTCAATACTGGAGGGCTGAACCCAAGGCCTCACACATGCTTTACAAGCACTCTACCACTAAGCTGCAGCCCCAGTCCCTTTTTTATTTTTTATATAGAGATAAGATCTAGCTAAGTTATTCAAGCTGCTTCTGGCTTCAAACCTACGATTCTTCTGCATCCACTTCCCAAGTGACTGGGATGACAGGCATGTACCACGGCACCCAGCCATGTTTTTACATCTTTAAATAATTTTTATGTTGCAGTCTCTTTGTAAATAGGCATAGTAATATATTGTAAGTCATAGAGTTATGGATTATCCATGTAAGAGGATTTGGGACAACATAAAATTTGCTTTAAAATATTAAGTGTTATTCAAATACAAATGGCAGCTTCCACCCCACTGTAATAATCAACAGCTGGTTTAAATACAACTCACTGAGGTAACTCAAAGAAGTAAATGAGTTATGAATTGACCACATAAAGTAGTTCAGAAGCAGTGAATAAAGAAAACAATACGTTTGTATGGTATGTAATTTGACTGTGTCACCAGATATGCAATCTCTTAAAACACTAAATACTTGGAAGCCTCCAATGCATCTGGAGTGGAAATTCCACAGTGACAAAGTCTTCACTGACTTCCTCAGACTGTATTAGGCATTTTAGCCATTGCCTTGAAACTCTTTAGGTAGATTGTGGTTTAATGAAAAGTACCAGTGTTAGCAGGGAGCACAGGTCCTTGAGTTCCATGTTACTATGGCACTGAATAGGGATCTGGGAAGTGGGCAGCAAATCTTGTCCTTGGTTACATTTATACATAAATTTATAAATGGACTCAGAAGGGAACTTAAAAATGGCCTATTTAAAATTAAAAAGAAGAGACTGAGAGTGAGAGCAGACTGCAAGAGCAGATTCCAAGCAGGTTGGAGACTTAGGCCAACTTGGGGAGAGAGGCAACGGGGAGCAGGCTGGGGGGTTTAAGTCAACAGGAGGAGAGCTGGCATGGATAGGTAGAGAAAAAGAAAAAGTTACACTTTTTGACATAGAAATCAGAAAGCAGGCAGGTCTAGCACTGAATGTCCATAGAGCAGTCACATTTATGCCTCTGAGTTTGTTGTTAGGTGCCATCGAGTCCTATTTGACTCATAGTGACCCTCAGGGTTTTCAATGACTGTTTCGGGATTGCCTTGGGAGTGGATTGCCAGGTCCTTCTCCCATTTTTGTGGTGCTGGGAATTGAATTTGGGACCTCAGAGACTGCAGCGCAGCACTCTACCAACTGAGCTAAATCCCAGCCCACGTCTGAGTCAGAGGTCAGGAATTGTATAGATCCAGCCAAGAGGCCGCAGGCATTGCCAAGGACCACAGACATCGGCTGACAACTGCAGACATCTGTAGACTTCTGTGGGTTGCTCCAAACATGGCCATAAACTGCAAGCAAGTGGACACTGCAAATATCTCTACATATTATAGACTGGACATTGAAGACATTGTGGATTTCTGCGGACATCTGGACTCTGTGGAATCTGCAGACTCTGCTGAGAACTGTGGAAGCTGGGGACACCTGGATACTACATCAATGGGAAGGACTTCTGGGGTTTTTAAATCCTTATCTTAAAAAGGGGACAGATAATCCTCCCTTCTTTGGTCTTGTCTTCGGGTATGACAGGTTTCTCCCATTCCTCAACTTTGGCTGGCCTCCCTGGCATGCAAAATGGGTCTTTCTCTTTATCACCAAAGGGGTCTAGCTTCAAATGAGAATCCATTTCCTAGCCCTGGATACGGAGGCACCTGTGACCTTCATTTGTAAACAGAGTTCTAGTTACATACTAGGCCATTTGTAAAGGTGCTAGAGGTTATAGACCAGGTTATGTGAGAAAGGGTAATATCGCCTAGCAATCATGCTATTTGCAAGAATATTATCAGGGAAGCACTGACCACTAGATCAAAACATTTATCTCAGAGAAACGTCACACTGGTATTCATGCCTCAGGTGGCTGGGAAGTAGATGGCTGCAGAGGCTGGTTTCATTCCCTTTCTTCCTGGCTAGTGCCCTCTTATCACCATGACTTTAGAGTCACACACATCTGGATTTCAATCTAGTTTGCTGCTTTATGTTTATTAACTTTTGGGACTTAATTTCTTCATCCATAAAATATGTATATATGAAAATGTATGTATTCTATTTTATACAATGTAAGTGAAGTGGTATATGTAAAAACAGTAGCTGTTACATAATAGATATTCAATAATGCTATTTCTCTACCTTCCTGACTGGAAAGGTATATCTTTGTTTCTCCGGCACACTAGTGTCTGGTGCTTTGAATATTAACTGAATGAATTAAGGAATAGAAGACAAATAGAAGGATAAGTCTCTTCCCATGAGAAAGTTAACATGCATCATAAATAACTATTCAAATAATTCATTTTACGTTGATTTGTGAAAATATAAATGAAAGTAGCATAACTATATTACTGAAAAAATTTTAACTTTACTGAGGTATCATTGAAAAGAATAACCTGTACATATTTAAAGTGTACAATTTGGTATGTTTGGACATATGTATACATCAGCAAAACCATCAACTCAATCAAGACAGTGAACATATCCATAATCTCAAGACTTTCCTCAAGTGTTTTCATATCCACAATATAAAATCCCAGAGTATCCAAGGATCCTTTCTGATCCTCACTTCCTCCTCACCATGGCTTTTGGCAACAAATGGTCATCTTTCTGTCACTATAAATTTGTTTGCATTTTCTAAAATTTTATGTAAATGAAATTATGAAGTATATGCTCTTTTCTTATCTATCTTCATTTACACAGTGCAATTATTTTGAGAGTCAACCATGTAGGTACTTGAATCAATAGTTTATTCCTAAAAAAAAAATAGTTTATTCCTTTTTGTTACAGAAGGAATTCTAATATATAGCTGTACCACAATTTGTTTTTCATTAGTCTATTGACATATATTTTTGAGTTGTTTCCAATTTTGACTATTGCAAATAAAACTGTTAGGAATATCCATGTACAAATATTTGTATGGACATGTATTTTATTTCTTCTGGGTAAATATGTTTTTTGTTAGGTGCCATTAAATTGGATCTGCTTCATAGTGACCCCATGTACAACAGAACAAAGCACTACTGGACGCTGTGGCGTGCACACAAGCTTTTTATGATTGAGCCCAATGTTGCAGCCATTATGATTCTTCTCATTTTGAGTCATACCACATCAGCAAAAGGAGGTCCCAACGGCTTTACTCCATTCCCATCATTAAGATCTACTCTACTTTGAGGAGGCAACTCTTCTCCAGTCATTTCTTGAATGCATTCCAGCCTGGGGGGGCTCATTCTCCAGTATTATATTTGACAGTGCTTCTCTGCTATTCACAGAGTTTTCAACAGGTACTTGTTTCAGGAGCAGGCTAGCAGGTCCTTCTCTCTAGTCTGTCTTATTCTGGACGCTCAGCTAAACCCTATCCACCAGGGGTGCCCCTGCTAGTATCAGAAATACTGGTGGCATAGTTTTCAACATTACAGCAATACACAAACTCCCACAGCACAACAAACTGACAGACATGTGGGGGGTGTGAATATATAGGAACAGAAAACAGATAGGTTATCTTTTAGCTTTTTAGGAAAATGTGAGGGCTGAGAATGTAGCTTAGTGGCATCATTCTTGACTAGCATGTTCAAGGCCCTGGGTTCTATTCCCAGCACCCCCCCTAAAAAAAAAAAAAAGGAAAGAAAAGAAAAAAAAAGTAACTGCCAAACTATCTTCTAAAGTATTTGTAACATCATACATTCCCATAAGCTATGCAGTTCCAAGTCCTCCATATCCTCCCAACATTTCATATGGTCTAAAGATGCTGGGTTCATTTGACTCCTGTCATCTTTTTGGTGAAGGGTCTGTTTGAATCTTTGATTTATAATGAGTCTTTTTCTTTCTTCTTATTTTTGAGTTTGGAGAATACTTTTTATATTCTGAATACAATTCTTTTATCTGACATACAATTTGGCAGCAGTATTTCTCCCAGTACATGATTCATCTTTTCATTCTCTTGACAATGATTTTTGAATCAAAGTGTTTTATCTTCAGGAAGTGCAATTCAGCAATTTTTTTCCTTCCTAAATTATGCTATTGATTTTGTGTCTAAGAAATCTTCACCTGTGCCAAGGCCATATAAATTTTCTCCCATACTTTTAATGGTTTATACTTTGAGGTTTGACACTTAGGCTTATGATACATTTTCAGTTGTGTTGGTATATGGTGCAAGGTTTGGATCAAAGTTCATTTCTTGCATTGAGATGTTTAGTTGCTGTAGCACCATTTGTTGAAAAAGGGATCGTTCTCCACTGAGTAGCATCTGGATCTTTATCAAAAGCCAGCTGTCCAGTGTGAGTCCACTTCTGGACTCTTCATTCTGTTCTATTGATGTACTGATCTACTGGTATAGCTTAACACCAATACTATAGTGTCATCATTACTATAGTTACTAAATCTTAAAACCAGGTAGCGTTAATCTGCCAACGTTTTTCTACTTTTTCAAAATTCTCTCAGCCACTTTAGGTCTTTGACATTCCAAATGAATTTTAAAAGGATCAATCACTACACATCTTTCCTCTGGGAGTTTAATGGTATTTTGCTGCCTCTACAGATCCACTTGGACTGGGACTTAGCTCAGTTGGTAGACCACTGTTCTGCAGTCTCTGAGGTCCTGAGTTTGATTCCCAGCACAGCAAAAATGGGAGAAGAATGTGGCAATCCACTCCCATTCCCTAGGCAATCCCGAAGCAATCAGCCATTGAAAACCTTATAAGGGTCGCCATGAGTTGGACACGACTTGATGGCACCTAACAACAACAACATAGATCCACTCTGAAAAATGGACATTTTAACATTGAGTAAATAAATGCATGTCAGATAGCTCTCTAATTATATAAATCTTTAGTTTCTCTCAGTAGTGCTTTCTAGTTTTTAGTAACTGGTTTTACATAACCTTTTATGCTTTATTTCCGAGTATTCCATGTAAACCTTGGTGCAATTGTAAATAATATATTTTATTTTTTCAAGGTAAAGATATGCAATTAAACTATTAAAAATTATTAACTAGAATTATTCACACACAAAATTGTATACTTTGTATATTTTATAATTTATATACAATTATATACAATTTGTATAATTTATATATAATAGGAACAAACAGAAAAATAAAAATTAAAAGTTAATTAGCTACATTAATATAAAAATACCACCCAACAATACCTAAGAAAATATAAGGAAAGATATACAATAACTAAACTAAAAGGAGAAAACATGACTGATAGAAATAAAATTGAATTTAATGAAGAGATACACTATATTCATGGACTGAAAGTCAGTATTATGTTAAATGGGAGAGATGTCAATTCTCCCCAAATTAGTCTATGTTAAATTTTATCCTAATCAAACTCCTAGAAGTTTTTGGTGGAAATTGGCAGTCAGCTTCTGTAATTTAAATTTAATTTAGATATTAATTGCCCTAGAATAGCCAAGACAATCTGGGAAAAAGGAATCAAGTTGGATTACTTACACTATCTGGCCAGATATCACAAGTATATAAATACAGCAACATAAATAAGTCTCAGAAGTATGGTATGAGGAACAAAATCCTAGAATAGGAAAAAAACCATTCTGTGGTGATGGAAAACAAAATGGTGGTTTCTTTTGAGGTGAGTGTTAAGGGAGTTGAGAGAGAGAACTAAAGCTATATGAAGCCAGGCATGGTGGAACATGACTGTAATCTCAGCACTTAGGTGGCTGAGGCAGTAGGATCTCAAGTTTGAAGCCAATCTGGCTACATAGTGAGATGAGGTCCCAAAAATAAATAAATAAATTAGAATAAAGGGAGTTATATGAGGTGCTGGAGAAGTTCCATATATTGATTCCAGCTAGTTAAAAGGTTTTATATATACATAAAATTTCACTATATAATACATTTAAGATTTACGCACCTTATAGTACATAAGTTATACCTCAGTAAGACAAAAGAAACTAAGAAAATGCAAAAAAAACTCATGTGGAATTTTCATGACTTAGATATGAATATATCCACATATAATATCCATATTTAATATATTTCATATATATATATATATAGCGTTCTGTATTCCTCCCAGTGTCCTCTTTCAAAGATGCAAATAAAAATTTAGAATATGGATACATCTGAGTTAAAATTCATTTAGCAACTTATCAATAGTTCCCAGAGTACAGTTTGTTCTCTGTTTTTATTTTCTATTCTAAAATGAACAATTAGTGATCCATTTGGACTTTAGTTAAAATGTTTTTGTTGCTACTGGAACACTATCTGTGGAAGGTAGTTAAATACCCATCTGAGTTTGGGTAAATTATAGTGCTTTCCATAATTATTAAAATGAAATGAAGGAATTGATCTTTTTCATTAAGAAGAGTGGATGGGAGGCATAATAGTTGTAATTATGACATGAGACGTGGCATATAAGAAAAATTCTAGAGTTTTAAAAATCTATAAACATATTGGAGGCTGGGATTTAGCTCAGTTGGTAGAGTGTTGCTCTTCAGTCTCTGAGGTCCCAGATTTGATTCCCAGCACCGCAAAATTGGGAGAAGGACATGGCAATCCACTCCTGAGGCAATCCCCTCCTGAGGCAATCCCGAAACAATCAGCCATTGAAAACCCTATGCTGGTCGCTATGAGTGAGACACAACCTGTAGGCACCTAATAACAACAACATAAATATATTGACTATTTTTCCTACTTATCTTCCAAACTATTTCTACAATTCCCTATCAAAACTAGTGATATTCTTACTTTCTTCTATGGAATTTTTTCTAACTTTCTTTACATATTATTTGCTTTTTCTTCTTCCACATTTTGTTCTTTCTTTCTCTCTTACTTTCTTTTTTTAAAGGCAGAAATCTAGTTGGTACAAATTAACAATATTCTATGAACAATTTCTTGTATCAAGGAAAGATCTGCCTCCAAAGGATGTGAGGACATTCAGGGATTCTGTGTTTGACAGAATTGCTGACAGTGTAACTAAACAAATAAGGAGATGTTAAAGGAAGCCAAAACAGATCTTCAAAGACAACTCCATGGGTGATTTTTAATTTCTGCATGGTATTATAGAGCTTAATGCAGAGCATATCAAAACCTTGGAAACATAATGGTGGGTCATGAACTTTAACATGCAGAATGATTACCTGCAAGAACAAAACAGAACTCAAAGAGTTCTACATTAAGACATGAGCTACTAAAGGGGGAATACCAGCAGAACAATAACACCTGGGCAAAACCTTCTTCCTCTACAAGAGGTTCTTTCAACCCCCACTCATAGGCTGTCAAGCACTTTATCACGAAATATAATAAAGCCATTTCACAAATTCTTTACAAGATTCGCCTTTTCAAAAGTTCATGCTCTTCTAAAGCTCTAGTAATAATTAATCCTACAGTTTAAAATCTTTCAATGGAAAACATAGGAGTTCCATGGTGATTTCATGATTTCATCACTGCCTGGTTTCTCGCTTCACCTGCCACCTCTCTAAAACCCCACCGGAGGCACTCTACACCACAGCTTCTACTTTTAAGGTTTCAAGTCCAGTCAAGCTCTTCCTGCCCTGGAGCAATTAAGACAGGCTATTCTGTCAGCCTATAATGCCTTTCTATTCCCCTGTCTTCTTTATTGCTCAGGGAAGCTCCATTAGCATCATGCATGCTGTGACATTCCTCCACTCTGGCAGGATAAGAACCCTTCCTCTGTGCCCTCAAAACACCTTCTGGTTTTCTCTTCTAGAACACATAGTGGTAACATGCTAATTGTCTATATTTGCTCCTATCCTTATCCACCTCTCCAACTAGACAAGAGTTCCTTGAAGGCAAGGATTCTCTTTAGTTTGTTGTGTCTTCAGCATCCAATATAGTGACTGGTATAAAAGTACACTAAATAAATTTTGTTGAATGACTCTTGAATACAAAAATTTCATAATTTGGGACTCTCTCTACAAATAGTCTCTGGAAACAGAAACTTTGCAAGGAATGAGAAAGTGAGTAATACAGAAGTAGAGGCTGTGAGTAGAAATTTCTAGATAAAAAGAATCTTTTATGCATACTCCAAATAAATGGAAATGTATGTTCACACAAAAAACTTGTACGTGAATATTAATAGCAGCATTATTCACAATAGTCAAAACAGGTCTGAAACCTCCATTAACTGATGAATAGATAAATAAAACATAGATATTCATACAGTAGAGTATGAATTCAACAGTGAAAAGGAATGGAATTCTGATAAGAAGTTACAACATGGATAAACATTGAAAAACATTACACTAAGTGAAGGAAGTCAATTACCAAAAACCATACATTAAATGATTTCATCTATATGAAATGTCCAGCAGAGCCAAATCTGTAGAGATGGAAAGTAGACTAATGGCTGCAAAGGGCTGGGGAGGTTGGTGGGTAATGCAGAATGACCCCTAATGGGCAGAGGTTTCTTTTGGGGGTGATATAAATGTTCTAAAATTGATTGTGGTGATGGTAGCATAACTCTATAAATATACCAAAACTACTTTAGAAACTGTATACTTAACTGGATGATGTTGTTGTTGTTGTTGTTGTTGTTGTTGTTGTTGTTGTTAGGTGCCTTTGAGTCATATCCGACTCTTAGAGACCTTTATAGGGTTTTCAATGTCTGATTGTTTCAGGATTGCCTCAGGAGTGGATTGCCATGTCCTTCTCCCATAGATGACTTTGGGGCATGTTAATTATATATCACTAAAGCTTTTATCTTTCCTTGAAAAGTCCCTTTCATTGATACTTGATAAATATGCAGTTCAAAGGCAGAGGTTTCTGCCACCTGCATGAGTACAGTGAAAGGTTTCTGTAACTTCTGTAACTTGGCAGCAGAGAAGACGTGTCTGGTGCAGTGGCCATTTGCTATAAAGACTAGAGGCCACTTAAGCAAAAAGCCCTATTCTGCCATTTGCCAACTGTATAATCTTAGGCCAATTGCTTTTCCACTCAGTGCCTTCATCATCACACTCTGACATGAAGGATAGAAATTTAATTCCCTTAAAAGGTAAGGGATTCAGGTGGCTTAATTCATGGAACCATCTAGAGCAGCTCTCAACATGTAGGAAGTATCTCACAATGCTGGACTTCCACGACAATGAGGCAGGTTCCATCTGGTGCTTAAATATCATGAGCTGAGGTGGGTTTGGTTTGGTGCTCTGGTGCTGACAGCACCACCAAGGCCCTTGAACTTTATCCTGCCTCAGTGATGACATCCCCAGGCTGTCTCCCCATCTTGACATCAAGTTTTTAGTTCCAATAGCACTTTCTTGCTCCTTGGTAGGGGTGATGATTAACCTTGATTGTCATCTTGATTGGGTTGAGAAACCCCTAGAAGATTAGTAAAGCACATGTCTAATTGTGTCTATGAGGGTGTTTCCAGAGACAGGTCATGAAGGCTCTGATCTAATCAATAGTTTAATCCATTGAGGGATTCAAAGTTTGAATAGACTATTGGGAGGTGGTGAAATTGTAGAAGGTAGGGCCTACTTGGAGGAAGAGGGTCACTGGGGATGTGCCTTTGAAGGGTGTGTCTTGGTCATGGTCCCCTCCTGTTACTTCTTCTCTGGCTGCCATAAGGTGAGAAGCTTTTCTTCACCACAACCTTCTGCCATGATGCTCTCCCTCTCCATAGGCCCAGAAACAGGATCTTGTTATGTTTCCCAAGCTGGTTGTGAATACCTGGACTCAAGTGATCCTCCCAACTCAGCCTTCTGAATAGCTGGAACTACAGGCATTTGCCACCATGCTCCACTCTAGCTGGCAATCTTTAATACAACAGCTACTTCTCAGACTGGAGAGAGCTGCCCCTTTTTGAACATAATACTCTTTAAAAAAGAAAGTTACATGGAATAGTTCAAGGAAGACATGAAATACTTATTTTCTGGGTCCATCCTGGTCTGAATACAGGCTTGGAAGACATCTCTTGTTAGTGCATGCACAACTTCTTCTAGGATCTATAAACTGTCCATTTCTGGGTGTTATCTTGAGCACATTCTGTGTATATATTATGTATTGATTACTGACCCACCTGGCCTGTTACCCAACGGGAAAGTGGTACTTACACAGTGCAAAATGCTCTAAGGCACCAACAGAATATTAATGAAAAATCAAAGGGCAGAGCACTTTTAAATCCCAAAGGAAAATACAAAGCAAAGAAAATTTGTAAACCAAATTTAAAACAGAAAAAAGTATCAACATGAAAGGTAGGGTGTTAAAAGGTAAAAGAGGCTCTCCTTAGAAGTTGTATAGAACAACGAACTGTTTGAGGAATTTCCCTTCCTTGCCCTGTCATGCTCTGTTTCTTTGAAAAGCAGAAGATGGGGTATAATGTCAATGTATTGTTTAGGAACCTAAATCTAGAAAAGCTCTGAGAAGACAAGAGTAAAATAACTTAAAACCACTTAAGCCACTGGAGATTGTTCTTATTAGATTTACTTAAGGGAGGTAAATTGGAAAATGGGAAAAGCAGAATTGAAGCATTTTTCCCCTCCTCACCTCAGTATGTGTATAGGGTTAGAAATATTGCTCATCTTGAAAATTAGGATATAGGTTAATCACACAACAATAATGCTTCTGTACTGGACCACCACATATTTTGCAATTTATCCCTCAAAAATCATAATAAAAAGAGAGCAATTGATACTGATAAATTTTTATGTATTTGACTAGAGGACATTTAGAACACTTTGGCTCCTAATGTCTATTTCTCTTAAGAAAGAGTTCAAGGTTGCTTTTTCTTTTCTTCTTTTCCTTTTTTCCTAGAGACAAGATCTTGCTAAATAGCCTATGTTGTCTCAAACTCACTATGTAGTCCAGGCTGGCCTCAAACTGGATATCCTGGCTCTGCCTCCTGATTGCTGGGATTACAGACATGTGCCACCATGCCTGGTTAGATACCCTTTTCTTACTTCTTTTTCTCTTCTTATTTTATGACTTTTGACTCTAGGGTATAGTTTATCTAGGTAAGAATTATTTTTTGACTCTGGTTAAGATATACATAATTACATTGATATAACTAGAAGGTTTGTAACCAAATTGGCATTTAAATAAATAGAATAAGTATTAGTCCTTTTCCATAGAACACTAAGCAATAATTAATCCTGTGGATTTTCTCTCACCATTGTAGTAGATATTTTCTTGTGATATCTACCTTTGGATATCCCTTTGGATATCACATCCAAAATGCTCTTACCATGTGATGCTAACACACTTCCACTGGGAGATGAGTACACTGCTCTAGTGAGAGTTATCTTCTCTTATTAAAACTAGCTAGATATATGGCTACAGTGAGAACAGCCTGCTAAGGCTAAGCCATAAAGGTGATATAGCTGCCACCTGACCCTCTTAGGATGCTTACCGTTGGGACGCAGTCACCACATTATGAGGAAGCTTAACAGTCACTTAAAAAGACCACATTGTAATGTTCCCATAGTACATTAGCTGAAGTCCCAGACAACAATTAACATTCATGACCGTTTGTGTCCATGAACAAGCTTCAGATGATCCCAACACCCCATCTTCCTGGTGCTCCAGCTGATGCTGAGTGGGATAGACAATCTGTCCTCATCTATTTTACCCACACTGAGGCTTATGAACAAAGATGAATATGGTCTTTATTTAAGCCACCAAGTTCTAGAGTGATTTGTTATGTAGTAATAGATAACTGGAATAATTATTAACCCAAAAAGCTTTCATGAGATACAGTAATAAATACCTCTATGCTTTAATAAAGTGATCCATACTTAGAGACTCTCATAATTAATAGAGATGTTAATGATAGTCAAATGTTTAATGAAGAGTACTGTTGACTGTGATCATATAGATGATAAAGAATAAAAGTTTACAGTTTATTTTACATGGGATTTCCTTTTGTCAGCAGCCACAATTCTGAAAACTGCCTCCTAGGTATACCATGAATAGTCATGAAAGATCTTTTTATTCCATCCCATTGAAATGTTATACTAAAATGACTCAGGAAGGCTAGTGTAACAAGGACTTGATTTTCTGACTGAAAAACTAATGTTATGAAATTCTGTAGTCCCCACTCTTTCACATGTTACCCAACACATTAATTGTCTAAATGTTTTAAGGCACAGGATATTTTATTCAAAGGTTTATGCTTTAAAAAAAAAACCACAGCTCAACAATGAAACTTTTAATAAAATGTCCCATTCCCATGTAATATTAATATGGGTCATTTATAATTTTCTGAAAAATTACTATAGGGTTGTTCCATTTCAATTGTGCTGATAATTGATTCAGCTTTACTCCAAGAACTTTTTTAAAGTCATTTCTTGATTAGTGATTGAGAAAGAGGGCATGAAATTAAATAGCATGCAACTAGCCATGTCTCTAGGATCATCCTGATCAAATTTAATAAACACAGAACATTCTTCCTAGACATTTTTAAACGTTAAGTAAAATCCTGAAGAATGAATTATCCTCTTCTAGATACTTTAAATCAAGCAAAAGCTGAGACAATTTTGTTCCCGTACTTAGAACACACTGGTATAGACAAATCTGTTTTAAAATATAGATAAGTGTTGCCTTATTCACTAGTCATAGCCCATTGACAATCAATGAAAAAGAAAAGAAAATGCTTAAGAGGAAAATAATATTGGACATTATGACTTTTCTTAACCATATTTTGATTAACAAGACCAACAGGAAGAGCAATGCACAGATGACCTTTTGCTGCCTCCAGCTGATTGTTTTAAACAGGTTTGACTACATGACCTCTGGGCTAGGGTTTAGCTCAGTTGGTAGAGTGCTGCTCTGCACTTTCTGAGGACCCATGTTGGATCCCCAGTACCACAAAAATGAGAGAAGGACCTGGAAGCCCACTCTCAAAATAATTCAAACAATCAGCCACTGAAAACCCTGTGAGGGTCACTATGAGTCAGACCAGACTCAATGGCAATTAACAACAACTGCATGAGCTCTACATTTCTTCCCAGTTTAGAATTTCCAATACCAGCAACTATCATCCTTGAATCTAAAAGCAGAAAGTACATTGCTATGGTTTATATATGGAATGTTCCCAAAGACTAAAGTGAATGGATCCTGAGAGCTCCAACTTCATCAGTGGGTTAATCCACTCACGAATTCATAGCTGAATACACTGTTAGGAGATAGCGCCTAGTTGGAGAAAGGTCACTGGAGGCATGCCCTTGACAGGTATATCTTGTCCCCTGCCCTTTCTCCGCATCTCCTGTCTGCCATGAGGGGAGCATCTGTGATCCACCACATGCTTCCAGCCATATTCTGCCTTGCCTGACATCCAAGGCAGCAAAAGCCAGCATAAAACTGAAAACCCTGAGACCATGATCCAAAATAAACCTTTCCTTATTTGAGTTGTCTGAGTGGATTTCTCTCAGGAATTTTGTCATAGTGGTGGAAAGCTGACTAACACACACACACACACACACACACACACACACACACACACACACGGTCCTTCACTAAGTCTGAAAATAAAAGCAAGTTTCTAGCTTCACTGCTTAAAAGAATCTTGCATAGTTCTTCCAAAGAACTGACCTCATCTCTCTATATAGAAATCCTTATAGATTACAGCAAATAATGAACTGTATTATAGATATTGATTTGCATGTATAGAAAGTGGTTTAAAATATCTCTCAACTTTATATCCATCTTGGTAGTTATTTTGTTCTTGTTAGGTGCCATCTAGTTGGGTCCAGCTCATAGCAACCCTATATACAACAGAACGAAACACTCTGCAACACTGTGCCATGCCTGGCACTATATCAGTGCTTCTCTGCTGTTCATAGAATTTTCAATAGCTGATGTTTCAGGATTGCCTCAGGAGTAGATTGCCATGTCCTTCTCCCATTTTTGTGGTGCTGGGGATCAAACTCAGGGCCTCAAAGAGCAGCAGTCTACCAAATGAGCTAAACCCCAGCACAATTATTTAAGAACTGAAAATCTTAAGTAGTTGAAAGAATTGAAAATGTTTCCCTTTTTCCCTGTCTTTTAATATGCTATGTTGTTATTGTTAGGTGCCATTGGGTCAGGTCTGACTCATAGCTACCCTACATACAACAGAATGAAACACTCCCTGATGCTGTGCCCTACCCAGAACTATTCCAGTGCTTCTCTGCCATTCATAGAGTTTCATAGGGTTTTGAATGGCTGGTTCTCTCTGGAGTGGGATGCCAGGTCCTTCTGCCTAGCCTACAGCACCTGCATTGAAAGCAGGAAAGAGTATATGGAACAGAAAAAGGCAAGATCGGTAAACAGATTTAGCCAAGCATAATAAAAAATTTGGTCCTTAAGGATGAGGGTTAGGGCCTTGATCCAAAATGCACCAAGAAGATAGCAGATTAACTGGAAAAAAGGAAGACATATCAGAAAGTTGGTATGACCCATCACCCATCACCTGTGGTTAAGGGGTCCATAAAACTCTCCTGGCTTGGGGACATAGCTCAGTGGCAGAGCAAACTGCCAGCCATACACAAGACTACATTGTTTGACTCCCAGCACTGGGGAAGAGCAAACAGTCAGGCAAAAAATCAAAAATATGAAAAATAAACAAGCATCCAATGACCTTGATACTATAGCAATTTAGGTGGAAAAAAACAAGGATATGGACTAAATCATTGATAAATAGGAGGGGATGCTGTCTTTTTTTTTTTTTGTAAATTATGTGTATTTGGTATGTGGAGAGGAGGATGAGAAGCTGAGCAGTTGGAAGAAATGGGTAAAAAGGAGATATAAGAACTAGTGTGACGATGGGGGAGAGAAATTTCCAAAAGGTCTGCAGAGTTTACACACTATGTTTTAATGCAATATTTCTTCTCTATCAAAGGGAAATCCTTTTCTGAAAAAATAAATAAGTTCTAGGCTCTTTACACATCTGCACTCATTAAAGATTACACACTATTCCAAGGAGAAGGTATTCTAATATCGCCACATCATAGTTGTATTCCAAGTCAAACAATTTCATTCTACCTATCTAAATATTCTGCTGCTTGATTGAGAAAAGTTACACTTCATATCTTTAAAAGCTAATAAAACATGTCTAGAGTTGCTTGTACAATTATACTATGTGGTATAATGTCATTCTTGGTTTTTTAAATGTCTACAAAACTCTTTACATCCCTCAAAAAGGGCTCTTTAAATTGTGGTTGCTTGCATTTTCCCCAGCACTAATGCTTTGGATAATTATTATGTTATTACTGTATATTTACGAACTGTCATGGTTGTTGTTGTTGTTGTTGTTAGGTGCCACCGAGTCAGGTCCAACTCACAGAGACCCTCATAGGGTTTTCAATGGCTGATGGTTTCAGGATTGCTTCTGGTGTGGATTGCAACATTCTTCTCCTATTTTTGATGTGCTGGGGATGGAGCCCAGGTCCTTAGAGAGTGCAGAGCAGCACTGTACCAATTGAACTAAACCCAGCCCCTTATTATGTAATGAGTGCATACTTATGAACAGCCATGATTAGGGAATACAATATATAATGATTTTTACATAGCAATGTGGCATCTTTTCTAAAGTTAAACTGATAGAATGCATTTTTCCAATTTTTCTTAAATTTTATATGGTTTGGGGGAAGATGTTTTTAATCTCACCATAGAAATCCAAGAAAGCATCAACTTCTACTTGCTTTTTTACTTCACCTCTCAGTTGTCAGTTTTTCTAACTTCTCTTTATGTTAAGGCAAGACCTAACCTGGCTTGGTTGTTGGAAAAGGCTGGTATGATAGGAGGGTGGAAACTTGGCCCTAATCCAATAAACTTTCATGATAACACTCATTCAGCTTCATTCTGGTGGCTTAATCTGATAACCAGGAAGAAAAGAACTGCTTAGTATTATGTCAGCTTACTACCTACTTGGGTTCACATGTCAAAAGTATATAATTCTATCACCCATTGCTAGGATGAATGTCATATCATGCAAAGTCTAATCTTGTTCAACGGATGTACTTTTACAATGTATAAATCTACATTGAAAACCAAGCTAATAACAGAAACATACCTGCAGAAGGATGATTCAGTTGTATTTGTCACTCACACCTCAACCAAATGATTAATAATAATAATAATAATAATAATAATAATAATAATAATAATGTGATAGGTGGATGTTAAAAGCATGCACAGTCTTGATAAGAGGATGAAAAGAAGAAAGTTTGAAAAAAAGTCTAGGCAGAAAGTAAATGCCTGGAGAATATTTTAGGATTTATGAGAGGAATACAAAGAGACAAACTGCCTACTTGCCTGAAAAATTAGTAAATCTCAAAAAAGTTTTTATTTACTTTGGCTATTATCATTATTTTTAAATTGAGTTTATTTATATGTGTTGTCCTGATTCATTTGAAGTTGGCAATATAATTCTTGAAATTGAGACTCTAATTCTTCCTTGCTTCAAGCATTATATTTAATTTGTCTACTAGTAGGAAGTGAAGGTTATCTCTTAAGTGTACTTGCAGAAATTATATTCTGTCCTCACTGTTTCCCACATTCCCATTATCTTCTTGCCCCAGAGACTTTTGTTATTTGTGAATACAATGTATATGTAATATGATTTTACTTATAGAAACCATTGGCCAAGTTCAAGAGCCTATAACCTAAAGTGAAGGTTGTTCTTCATAGATTCTTTTTGCAAGTGTTGGACCACTGAGCTGCACCCTCAGCCCTTTTTTTTTTTTTTTTTTTTTACTTTTTTGAGACAGAGTCTTGCTAAATTATGCAGACTACTTCTGGTCTCAAACTTGTGATCCTCCTGCTTCCCCCTCCCCAGCTGCTGGGATTACAGGTGTGGGCCACCATGCCCGGCTTATTTACACATTCTTTAATACTTTATTAAGGTACATTAATTTAATTATGTCCAATTTCACATGAGAAAATGTTCCTCTGAAATTTAATTAAATGATTCCAAGGTAGGAAGATTTTTAAAATTTTAGAAAGTCCTGCCCTAAAAGGCTTCATTTTCCTAATTAATTTAACTAGCCCCTCCCTACCTCAGAGACCAGATCCTTGCATGCAAAGTCAAACAAAATTGTACTAAATTTTCTGATATATTGGTCCAGATATTTTATTATTTCTGGGATACAACTTTTTAAAAATATACTAAATTCGGGTCTCGCTTGTGCATGGTCTTGACTTTTACATCATTATGATACCAGGGAGTAGGAACAGAATTATTTTTCCTGCCTTTAATATGTCAAAGGACAAAACTGTGACATTTAGTCTAAGGATATTAATTGGCTTTATTTTTTGACTCTAGAATCAGGCAACATTTCATTCTCTAAAACAGAATAAGTGTTACAATAAGCCAAGCAAAGGTGGTCAGTTTTATAGAGAAAAAGGGGCTTGAAGAAAGCAAAAAAAAAAAGGAGAAGAACAAGAAAAAGAACAAAAAGTATATTGGTGATTTCAAAGTTACTTTCCTTTTCCTTTTTTCCTTGGAAGGCAGGACAGGGAGACAGAACAATAGGAAATAACCAATTACTTAACATCAGATTATTTCAGGTTACTTGTTTTGCATAAAGATTACAGCAGAAGTTCATTACTACAACTGTTTGGGAATTTGGGCTATTATCTCTCCAATCTCGATTTCGCAGAAGGTCAAATAAACAGTTTCAGCTTGCTGATATGGAATTTAAACATGAAGGACTCCATTTTGACTTTTTGTTTGGTCTACTGAGGGCCAGGAGAGGAGCTTAGTCCAAAACAATATGGCCTCCTGTAAATTTTACTTGATCTAACTCCTCCTTCTCTCCTGCTTTCCTTCCTTCCTTCTCATTATTTACACTAATTAAGAAGTTAGGGATTTATCTAAAACATTTTTTAAAAAATGTTTTTTTTGAGCCGGGCATGGTGGTGCACTCCTGTAATCCCAGCAACTTGAGAGGCAGAGGCAGGAGGATTGCAAGTTCGAGACCAGAGGCAATCTGAGTAATTTCGTGAGACCCTGTCTCAAAAAGTAAAAAAATGGGTTGAGGGTGCAGCTCAGTGGTCCAGCACTTGCAAAGCATGCAAGCGCCAGGCCCTGGTTTCAACCCCCAGTACTGAAGAAAAAAAGAGAGAGAGAGAGAGAACTTTTGTTTCAGTGGTGATTATGTGTGTGTGCTGCTTTGTTTAGTTTAATTAGAAATAGACTATAGCGTTGTGAGATAATGGATATGCTGCCTTAATATTGTTTCATAGAATAGTTGTTCATATCTCACATCTTTAAGGATTTTGTTAGAAAAATTCATGTATAAAATAATAAATACTTTTCTATACCTTTGGCCACTTAAAATGTGAACAAAAATATTAAATAAATTTAATGCAATATTTTCTAACTCCACTTTAAAGAACTGAGACAATAATGGTGATTTACAATTGAGTGTTTTAGGTAAATCTATAAATATGACAGGGCTGGGATTTAGCTCAGTTGGTAGAGCGCTGCGCTGCAGTCTCTGAGGTCCTGAGTTCAATTCCCAGCACCGCAAAAATGGGAGAAGGACCTGGCAATCCACTCCCAAGGCAATCCCGAGACAGTCAGCCACTGAAAACCCAATGAGGGTGGCTATGAGTCTGATACCGACTCAACGGCACCTAACAACAACAACAAATATGACAACTCTTATTTCTCCTGTATAGGTATGAATTTCTAGTGCCTAGTGTGAACCTTCAAATCTTTGTACTGTCTCAAATTGTTCTATTATTGACTGCATATGACTCAATGCAATATTTGTTTTGGGGGCATAGACTCTTTGGATTTTAAACTTTCCTAAAATCGAAATGCCTAGACCTAAAGGTGTGAATACTTAGTAGTTAGGATCTCAATTTTGGGGGAAATCCATAAGGTTTGATATTTGGGAAAAGGAAAAACACACTAGCATGTGCATTCTTCATATGTTTACTGAAAATCCACTATATGACATGTTTGCCTTTAGAAATCAGGGAGAAAACTTTAGGAAAAATAACATAGAAATAACAGAAAGGAAAAAAACACACTGCAAAAGGACTTTACAGTCTAGAAAAAACATTATCACTGTGTGTAACCAGTTCTCTACTTGAAATACTCTTCTTAACTCTTCTTTCTCTCTATTCCTCCTCACTTCATTCACAAATGTCCCTCATTCTTCTTCCTTTCCCCATCCCATTCCCCATTGCCTGCTGAACTCCTGTTTCTCCTGCAGGTTTCAATTTAAACTTCACTTTTTCAGGAATACCTTTCCAGTTCTACAGACTTCAATAAATATAGAGCTATAACCTAACAATTTTTCCATATATTACCAACCAAAAATTATATTACATTATGCACCTACAACCTGTTTCTGGGGACTTAAAGGCAGGAAGTATCTTGATTTTATCTGCTACCATTTTCTTATCTTACATATTCCTAGGCCATAGTAGGTGCCCTCTGAGTCCTTTTTTTTTTTTTTCCCCAGTACTGGAGATTGAACCCAGGGCCTCATGCATTCTAGGCAAGTGCTTTACCATTGAACTGCACCTCAAGCTCCTTTTTTTCTTTTTCTTTTGAGGCAGAGTCTCACTAAATTTCACAAGCTGCCTCTGACCTTGAACTCACAATCCTCCTACCTCAGCCTGTGGAGTAGCTGGGATTACAAGCATGTGCCCCCACCTCAGTAAGCACTTTTTAAATGAATAAATAGCTACAGTTTAACATTTATAAAGAAAAATATATTTATCTAATAATAAGGAGGCCTGCAGCCGTAGATCTGTGGCATCCGATCCCGTCAGATCTCGGAAGCTAAGCAGGGTCAGGCCTGGTTAGTACCTGGATGGGAGACCGCCTGGGAACACCAGAAGCTCTAGGCCACAACCCCCTCCCAAAAATCAATCTGCCATTGAAAACCCTATGTACATCAGGGAAGCACTGACAATAGTGTTTCCCCTGTTGTACAGAGGGTCGCTATGAGTCGGATATCGACTCGATGGCACCTAACAACAACAACAACAACAACAATAATAAGGAAGAGTCAAATAGAAAATAATTTTAAAAGCAAAGATAAAAATATGATAGTATCATGACCCCAGTGATATAACCTGGCTGCCCACTAGAGTCCATATGCATTTTCAAGACTCTACTCCAATAGAAGATGCTGGACGGAGGTGGTAAGCCTGGAGTTAAAGAAAGGACTTGCTTGTCTATTTGCTTCCTATTCTATTGGTGTTATTTCAGCAAAATTCTCTCAGCAATTATTCTTGTCTCCTGCCTTTTTCAGCCCTCTCAGACTCAGCCCCATGGTGGCCTAATACTGGTCACCAGGGGCCAGTCAGGAAAACAGAAATTACACCAAGTACATCAATGTTGTTAAATGATGTGGAGTTGGATCTGACTGATAATGACCCTAAGTGCAGCAGAACAAAACACTACCCAACTCTGTGCCATGCTCACAGTCTTTTTATGTTTGAGCCCATTGTTATAGCCACTATGTTTCTTCTCATGTGGAGACATGCCACATCAGCAAAAGGAGGTCCCAAGGGCTTTACTCCATTCCTATCAATAAGGGCAACTCTACTTTGAGGGGGCAACTCTTCCCCAGTCGTTTCTTGATTGTCTTCCAGCCTGAGGGGCTCATTTTCTGGCACTATATTTGACAGTACTTGTCTGATATTTATAGGATTTTCAATGGCTAATTGTTTCTGAAGTAGGCTTCCGGATCCTTCTCCCTAGTCTGTGTTGATCTGGAAGCTCAGATGAAACCAGTCCACCATGGGTGGCCCTGCTGATATCTGAAATACCAGTAGCATAGCTTTTAGCATCACAGCAATACTCAAGCCCCCACAGCACGACAATTTGACAGACCTATGGGGGAAGTATATCAATAAAGACTATTTAATAAAATGGGTAAGAGGTTGATCAGGTGTTAGAAAGATTAAAAAAAAAAAAGAGGAAGGGGGGGAGGAGAAAAAGAGAGAAAACACTGAAGCAACCCCAGGAAGCAGCTGTCATTCAAAGGCAAAGAGGATGACAGATATGGGACTTTTCAGAACTCAGAAACCTAGAGGAAGTGTCTAGCATGGCTTGGACTCAGGTCTCTGAGAAGGAATCCTGACTGGCTGGGGCTGATACCAGGAGCTCAGAGGCAGACACCTATGGAGCTGGGACTCCCAGACCTTACCACAGGAGTGCTGCCTAACCCATATGGCGTGTGTACAGGTAATGTCCATTTGAACATGGACTGTGTCCACTACTGTGGCTCAGGAACAAGTCATAAGTTGGTCCAAGAGATTGGTCCAAGAAGTCACTGCTTATCAGTTGATACTTTATTTGTTATTTTGGTTGTTTACTTGCTGGTCTATTTATTTGTGTCTTCGTTTTAGTTCAAGGAGGAGGAAATGGTTGACCAAGTGGCTAGGGCGAAAAATTGGAGAATAAAGAGCACATCATGGCATTTAATTCCCAGACTGGTGTCTTTGACAAATTCTGAACCTTATAGGGAGACAGACTGTAAATAGGCTTAAGAGATCCTTTCCGTGAGGATCTTTGCCAAACTCAGGACACTAGGCATATTTCTTAGCTTTTATATGACTGGGTATATCACAAACTGTAGAAATGAGTGCCCTTGTCTCATTGCTGAGATGGATGCATTGTCACAGCAGCATGTTAAAAGCTAAATTGCATAATTGCATAGGGTAGTGCTCAGCACACAATCAAATAAAGCAAGTTGTTCAATAGGGAACAAGGATAAAGATGTAGCTCAGAAAATAAGTTCTTCCACAAATCCTGTATCATTTCCTCATTATTATATACCATTCAAATGGATTTTGAAATTACATTTTGATTTCCCTGTGAGGTGTTCATTGACTAGTTATTGACATTTTTAGCTTCGAATACAAACTCTTGAATGAGATTCAAAAACCTTTGTAGGTACTTATTAATAAATATCCATGATATGGAATTTTCATTCAGCTAAAATATGTGCTGATTGAATTCTTGTTGTTGTTGTTAGGTGCTGTTGATTCATGTTCGGCTCATAGCAACCCTTATAGGGTTTTGAACAGCTGATTTTTTCAGGATTGCCTTGGGAGTGGGGAGTGGATTGCCATGTCCTTCTCCCATGCGGATTGAATTAGACATCACTAAGTATGACAAATACGGAAAATGCAAATCACAAATACTGACACCAGTTTAACACGGTACTTGTATTCAAGGAATCCCTTATTTTCCAGGAGAACATTCTTTCACTTAGTTTCTCAAGAAGGGACTGTGAAAACCAGCAATTAAGCATGTGTTCAGCTACAAAAAATGGTGGACTAAAATGTCTGAAAAGAAGCAGAAACTTTGCCACCAAATTCTGACCATGAATTTCCCATAAAACCTTTTGTCTTAAATTAGATTAAATATGCTTTTATGAATACTTCTCATAGTTAGTGTCTTTAGAAGTTTTATTAATTCAAAAGAACATTAAATGTCCAATCACTCTCTTGAGTATACAGCAAATGACAGTGAATGAAACAGATTGTTTAAAAATGTTCTGAAATATTTCCACTCCATAAGCTAGAAGGCACCCTGCAGTATTACAATGAATTGTTGAAGGTGTGATTTCACTGTAACACTTTTTATACGAACAACAACGTGTAAGCAGCCCATCTATTCAAGATTTCTGCCTGCTAGATTATTTATAGTCTAACTCTAATGTAAGCCTGACACATTTATTTCTGTGAAGAACAGTATTTTACTGTGGAGAGAAGGTGTTTGTAAGCATTGCCACATGGTCCTTGGGATGTCTATACACAGTAAGTGGATTTTTTTTTAAGTGAAAAGCAAAGACAATGTGAAGACTAGAAAGAAGCAGTGTTGACTTTTGTTGTTTAAATTTTTCGAGGCATATTTACATTGGCTTTAGTTTGAAACACAGATATGTGGTATAAATGGAATTCCTTTTTTACACAATAAAAACTCTACCTAACAGTTAAAAGTGTGCCACAGCATGCACATGCACACACACACATCCACACACATACAGATCTTTCAGCAAGAGATAAAAGATATATTGTTCAAGATATTATGTAGGGCACTGCCTAGAGAGGCAGTTTGCCTGCCTAGAGAGGCAGTTTGCCCCGGGGCCTATCTAGGCTCCCTTGGAGGACTGAGGCTTGTTCCCCAGGAAGTCACCTTTGCCCTACATCCTGGAACTCAGGGTTGTCGAGCTCCCCAAGATGGTTCTGGTACCTATTCCCTTCTTCACTCCCCTTGACACCGATTGGCTGTTTCCAAACCCCAGAATGGCTCCTGATTGGACTGTTCTGGAACCACCCCTGATTGGCTACTTCTACAAAATGAAATTTGAATATCTCCTCTGATTGGCTGAAACCTGTATGAGGTAACTGCCTCTGATTGGTCCCCTGCAAGACCAAGAAGAGTATATAAGGGCGGTACACGGCGGTACACCTGGACAGACAAGGAAGAAATAAAGAGCTGTTGGAGCAGAGCACTCAGAGTCTTCATTGGGAAGAAAAGAAGCAAGGGGCTGCTGTGGGCAGAAGCCTCTGAGCCTGCCTTTTTCAAGGCTCCTCAGAGCAGCCATGGGCATAAGCCTCCTTTCCAGGCGGAGCAGCTCCTGGGTGCCTGGCCCCCCATCCCTCACCAGAAGACAGGTCTTTGGCTGCTGGTTCCTGCTCACAGCTGGAGCAAGTCCAGCAGCAGGGTGATACCCCACAATATTAAGGAAATCACTGGCTGAATATTGATAATTAGCTGACCACCAAGCTAACCAAGCAGAGCCTTTAGTGACCACATACAACAAAAAGTACAGACTTTATAGAATTAGTTTAAAAAGTCACTAAGCAACCAAACCACAGCTATAACAATAAACTCTTTATTTTACTTTATTTATAAAAGTTTGTGGGGTACAAAGTAATGAGTAATTTACTATATTCATTATATAACTATTAAATCACTCTTGCTTACACATTCATCATCTTACAGTTTACAAAGAACAGTATAAACTAAAGAAGAAAATACAAAAGTAGAAATTTTGATTAATATGCAATGAAAAGTGTATGCAGTCATGAGTTATATTCTCATTGATTTTTTCCTTCCCCCATTTTTCCATGTATCCATATAGTTACATCCTATATTTTCAGATTTTACTCTCTCTCTTTACCCCTCTACATTATTTCCCCTCCTCCTTTAAGTCTTTTACTCAGTCCTTTAGTCTTGCATTTGAGCTTGTCTTGCTTCTCCTATATGCAGTATTTCCTTAAGGATCTTCTGTTATGCTGGCTTGGTGGTCACAAATCACTTGAACTTATCAATATCATGGAATGCCTTGAAATATCCATTTAAAAAGATAGCTTTTCTGGGTAATCTTGGTTGGCAGTTATTCTTTTTAAGGACTTAAATGATGTCTGATCATGCTTTACTTGCCTTTGAAGTTGTTGAGAAGTCAGATATTACTCTGATGGACTTGCCTTTGTAAGTGAGTTGGTGTTTCTCTTTTGTAAGCTTTAAAATAGCTTCTTTGCTCTCTAGATTTAGCATTTCAATTATAATGTGTCATGGAGAGGAACTGTTCTGGTTGAATCTATTTGGAGTTCTAGATGCTTCTGTCATATACGTTTTTGTTTCTTCTCTTAGGTTTGGGAAGTTTTCAGTTATTTTTTCGTTGAAAAGATTTCCTAACTCCCTAGTGCTATTTTCAGCTGCTTCATGAACCCCTTTTATTTCTAGGTTGCCTCTCTTCATTTTATAAAAGATCTGTTGAAAGTATTGATAATGTCTCATCTTTCTATCTTTCTTGGCATCTGAATAGATCTCAATCTTTTTCCTCAGTATCAGGTTTTCAGCTTCATTCAATCTGGATACTGAAGATTCGACTGTAATTTTAAGTTGGTTTACTTTGTTTTGTAATTCTAGCATTTCTTTTTGATTCCTCTTCAGGATCTTGATTTCTTTGCTGAATTCTTCTTCTGAGTTAGAAACTATTTTATCCAGTGTTTCAGTTGCTGTCATTTGTTTGGTTGTAGTGAAGTCTTTCCACATATTTATAAACAGACTTCTAATTTATTTTTCTGGCATATCTAAAATTTGGATTAGTTTTAAATCATCTATTGAATGATTTTGGTCAATTGGGGCATCCCCTCCAACTGGTGTTTCATGTTGTACGTGGTTTTAGGTTGACCCTTTTCCATTGCTCGGTCTGAATACTACAACACTCTATGCCTGGAGTTGCCCTTAGTATAATACCTTCTTTGGGGATCTTGAACTCTGGTTTAAATCACAGGGTAGATGCTAGAGTAATAACTCTCACTTTTATAGTTTTAAGTAGTACTCTTGCTTAAGGCCTGGTGTTCTTTAACAGACTACATCTATTTTACGTGTAATATTTGTATATCTATGGCTGTGCAAACTTTCCAAGAGGTCTAGCAAACATAAGGGTGGGAGAATTCCTATTTTGGTTTTGAGAAATAAGTTTGGGAGATATTGATTGACTAGGGTAACCTAAACCAACTACTAGTTGGAAAATATGATTAGTGAGGTTGATGGCAAAAGGTTTCAAAGCCTATGGACATAGAGGGAGAGGTAAAGTGATGTGGGGGAAAGGTAGAAAGAGTCCATAGGAATTAACCAAATCAGCAGAGGCATATGCAAAATTTAAAAATAGATATTAAAAATAAAAAATAAAAAAACCAAACACACAATATAAAACAAACAGCAAAGTAAACCAGAATTGCTCAGCACACATAAAAAAACAGAGCAAAACAAAACAAACAAAAAACAGATTCATTCAACTTGCACTGATTAATTCAGATTATGAGACAGGTATTCAGTTCCCTATCACTTCCACCTTCTTTCCAGGTGTTGCCAAAGAGCTGACCCAGCTCTTCCTTCCCTCCTTTGTTGCAGCTTAGATGTCAGAGAGGCATATGCCCTCCACATCCTTCCACACATTCATAAGGTGATCCAACTCTGGTCACTCCGACCCACAAACTGTCAGGATACCCCTGGGACCCTAAGTGTAGCACACTAGGTAGCCACTCCCTCTGGCATTGCATCTGGCAAATGCTCAGGTACTGATGCTATTCTAGGTAATTACAGTCTACAAAGCTAGGCTGGTTTCGTTCACAACCCTCACTGTGGGCATATGAATTTTGCTACCCAGTCCCAGCCCAGACAGTTCCCCAGGCTCTTTTGGGCCCTGCTGCACAGTGCCCTAGCCAAAGATGAGCCTACTGGGGGTTCCAAGCTGTTGGAGTATGCTCAGTACCCCTCAGTTTCTCAGGGCCACCAGCAGCTTGCTTCCAGGACTGTTTAATTAAATGAGCATGATCCAGAGCACTCCCTAGGTATGCCAGGAGCTTCCTGGTGTTGTGGTACGTGCAGACTCCTCCCACTTATCAGAGTGGCTAGGCTCAGGGATTGTTTACTTAAATGGGCCATGTCCCAAAGAGCTTATGGCTGCAGCTCCTTAATTTCCCCAGGCTGTTGGGGGTGGGGCAGAAAAAAACAGTATCTTATTGTCTCTCTGCCCTGAAGTGTGGCTGAACGCCTGTGGGGTTTGGCTGTGGGTTCCCCATTCTAAGGTCAGCCTTGGATTTTCACTGGCCTGCTCTGCCTTTTGGGGAGGGGGGTGCTGGAGGGCTCCCAATTACCTGCACTGATGTCCGTATTTCCCTGTTGAGGCAGGCTCCACTGCACCTCTGGTCTTGTTGCCACAGTATTTCTCACCAAGAGCTAACACAGGAGCCTCTATCTATTTCAGCTGCAACAGTCTGGTCCGTGAATTACTTTCTAGATAGTTTATGGTGTAATTTTGTGCGTGTGTGCGCGCAAGTGCATGTTAATCTCTATGCCTCACCTCTTCCAAATGGCTAGAGGCTTGCCCCTCTCTGGCCATGTCTGGTCCAGGGTGGGTGATTCTGAAGTGGTGTCCTTTAGTCTCCACTTCTCAGTCGTCTAATTTTCTACTTTTGGTCTGGTGTCATAGCACAGGCCTTTCCACTATTTAAAGCTGGTCTCCGGTATTTCTCTGTTCTGAGTAGAAATATTTGCCACTGTTCCTAACTCTTTTTTCCTTCCCTGGTTAAATTGTGGCTGATTTCAGTTTCCCTGCGCTGCAGTCTCTGAGGTCCCGAGTTCAATTCCCAGCACCACAAAAATGGGAGAAGGGCCTGGCAATCCACTCCCAAGGCAATCCTGAAACAATCAGCCATTGAAAACCCTATGAGGGTCGCTATGAGTCGGATACCGACTCGACAGCATCTAACAACAACAACAACATCTTAACTGAAACTATCACAACAAGCTCTTGGGGAATGGGAGAAAATCTGATTCCCAGAGTTGTCACATTGTAGTATTTTAGATACCCAATTCTCAACAAGGGAGTAGGACCTGGCGAGCCACTCCCGAAACAACTAGCCATTGAAAACCCTATGGATAGCAAAGAAACACTGTCAGATATAGTGCCGGAAATTGAGGCCCCCAGGTTGGAAGGCACTCAAAAGACTACTGGGGAAGAGTTGCCTCCTCCAAGTAGAGTTTACCGTGATGACGGAAATGGGAGTAAAGCCCCAGGGTGCTCAACTTGCTGATGCAGCATGACTCAAAATGAGGGGAAACAGCTGTAAACATCCATTAATAATTGGAACATGGAATGTATGTAGTATGAATCTAGGCAAATAGAAATTGTTAAAAGAGAAATGGAGCGCATAAACATTGACATTCTAGGCATCAGTGAGCTAAAATGGACTGGCATAGGCCATTTTGAGTCAGACAATCATATGGTTTACTATGCTGGGGATGATAAACTCAAGAGAAATGGGGTTGCATTCATCATCAGAAAAGACATTTCAAGATCTGTCATGAAATACAATGCTGTCAGTGATAGAATAATATCCATATGCCTACAAGGAAGGCCAGTTAATATGACTTTTATTCAAATTGATGCACCCACCACTAAGGCCACAAATGAAGAAAGGGAAGACTTTTATCAGCTTCTGCAATCTGAAATAGATCAAACATGCAATCAAGGCATACTGATAATCACTGGTGACTAGAATGAAAAGGTTGGAAACAAAGAAGAAGGCTCAGTAGTTGGAAAATATGGTCTTGGTGACAGAAACAAAGCTGGATATCGCATGATAGAATTTTGTCAGACCAATGACCTTTTCATTGCAAATACATTTTTTCAACATCATAAATGGAGACTATACACATGGACTTCACCAGATGGAACATACAGGAATCAAATTGACTACATATGTGGAAAGAGACGATGGAAAAGCTCTGTACAAAATGTCAAAACAAGACCAGGTGCTGATTGTGGATCACACCATCAACTTCTCATATGCAAATTCAAACTGAAGCTGAAGAAAATTAGAACAAGTATACGAGAGCCACGGTATGACGTTGAGTATATCCCACCTGAATTCAGAGACCACCTTAAAAATAGGTTTAATGCATTAGACACAAATGATAGGAGACCAGAAGAGTTGTGGCATGACATAAAAGATATCATTCAAGAAGGAAGCAAAAAGTTCTTAAAAAGATAAGAAAAAAAGAAAAGACCAAATTACATGTCCAAAGAGACACTGGACCTTGCCCTCGAACATGGAGCAGCTAAAGCAAAAGGAAGACATGAGGAAGTTAAGGAACTAAACAGAAGATTTCAGAAGGCAGCTCGAGAAGACAAAAACAAATATTATAATAACATGTGCAAGGAGCTGGAGGCAGACAATCAAAAGGGAAGAACGTGCTCTGTGTTTCTCAAGCTTAAGGAAGTGAAGAAAAAATTCAAGCCTCGAGTGGCAGTAGTGAAAGATTCTACAGGGAAAATATTAAATGATACAGGAAACATCAAAAGAAGGTGGGGAGAATACACAGAGTCATTATACAGGAAAGAATTGGTAGATGACCAACCATTCCAAGAGGTCGCATATGAAGAGGAACCAATGGTGTTGAAGGACGAAGTGGAAGCTGCCTTGAAAGAGCTGGCGAAACACAAGGCTCCAGGAATTGATGGGATACCAATAGAGATGTTTCAACAAACAGATGCAGCACTGGAGGTGTTAACATGTTTATGCCAACAGATTTGGAAAACAGCTAGTTGGCCAACTGACTGGAAGAGATCCATATTTGTGCCTATTCCCAAAAAAGGGGATCCAACTGAATGTGCAAACTATCGGACAATATCATTAATATCACACACCAGCAAAATTCTACTAAAGATCATTCAGAAGTGACTGCAGCAGTATATAGACAGGGAATTACTGGAAAATCAAGAGGGATTCAAAAGAGGGTGGGGAACCAGGGACATCATCGCTGATGTCAGGTGGATATTAGCTGAAAGCAGAGAATATCAAAAAGATGTCTATCTATGTTTTATTGACTATGCAAAGGCATTTGATTGTGTGGATCATAACAAATTATGGATAACACTTCAGAAAATGGGAATATCAGAACACCTAATTGTGCTCATGACAAATCTGTACATGAACCAGGAGGCAGTTGTTCAAATAGAACAAGGAAACACTGAGTGGTTTAAAGTTAAGAAAGGTGTGCATCAGGGCTGTATACTTTCAACATATCTCTTCAATTTATAAGCTGGGCAAATAATCCAAGAAGCTGGACTTTATGAGGAAGAACGTGGCATCAAGATTGGAGGAAGACTCATTAACAACCTGCATTATGCAGATGACACCACTCTGCTTGCTGAAAGTGAAGAGGATTTAAAACATTTACTGATGAAGATCAAAGATCATAGCCTTCAATATGGGTTACAACTAAACATCAATAAAACAAAAATCCTTACGAGTGGGTCAGCCCACAACTTCACAATAAATGGAGAAAAGATTGAGGTTGTCCAAGATTTTGCTTTGCTTGGCTCTATAATCAACACCCGTGGAAGCAGCAGTCAAGAAATCAAAAGATGCATTGCTCTAGGAAAAGCTGTGGCAAAAGATCTCTTTAGAGTATTGAAAAGCAAAGATGTCACATTGAAGATGAAGGTGCGTCTGACTCATG
>VMDO01002791.1:90000-158504 GCA_007922755.1 Pedetes capensis | reverse complement strand
CAGAGCTATGGCTGCAAGCCTGGAGGATTAATAGGGTGGTATTTTAATGCCATTTTAACATTTCATTATGTAGAAGAAAAACTGACTCCTAAAACTTGCATCATCCATGCCAATAATTTCCTCAGCAACACTATGATCGAGTCTAATTCTTAAATGTGATTGCTTTTAAGAATATATGGAGATCCTCAGGCTGCTTTGTGAGGTGAATGACCTACAGAGACACTCAGCGAGATGTCTAGTAGGTAGATGAATATATGGTTCAGAGGCTCAAGAGAGCAATCTGGACTACAGGAATGTATTTTGGTATAATCAGTAAATAGATAACAATTTAATTTATGGTTGACAGGAGAAAGAGAGAGAGGAGTGATTGTGACAAAGCATGAGAAGCAATCATTTCCATTATTTCTTGATAATGTTCCTGTGTTTTAAACAGGCTGATCTAATTTCTGTTGTTGTTGTTGTTGTTAGGTGCCATTGAGTTGGCATCCGACTCATAGTGACCCTCATAGGGTTTTCAATGGCTGACTGTTTCGGGATTGCCTTGGGAGTGGATTGCCAGGTTTTTGTCCCATTTTTGCAGTGCTGGTAATTGAACTCAGAGTCTTAGAGACTGCCGTGCAGCACTCTACCAACTGAGCTAAATCCCTTCCTGATCTAATTTCCACCTCTTGGAAGTCATTTGCTATTTCCTGCCCCATATTCCTAGAATAAGCTACCTACATGTCTTGAAGGCATATGATAATAGAATGGGTCTGGGCTTCAGGTCATAAAGTCTTCAATTTGAATCATAACCCTGCTTCTTAAAGATTGTTGTTGTTGTTAGGTGCCATCAAGTCGAGTCCGACACATAGCGACCCCATGTACAGCAGATCGAAACACTTCCCGATTCTGTGCCAGGCACAGAATCTTGTTTATGTTTAAGCCCATTGTAGCAGACACTGTGTCAATCCATCTGGTGGAGGGTTTTCCTCTTTTGCGTTGACCTGCCACTCTCCCAAACATGATGTCTTTCTCCAGGGATTGATGCCTTCTGACTACATGCCCGAAATATGTAAGACGGAGTCTGGCCATTCTTGCTTCCAAGGAGGACTCTGGTTGCACTACTTCTAGGACAGATCTGTTGGTTCTTTTGGCAGTCCATGGTATATTCAATACATGATTCCAGCACCATAATTCAAAAGCATCAGTTCTTCTCCTGTCTTCTTTGTTCAGTGTCTAGCTTTCACAACCATATAAAGCAACTGAAAATACCATGGCATGAGTCAGATGCAGTTTCATCTTCAATGTGACATCTTTACTTGTCAATACTCTACAGAGACCTTTTGCCATAGCTTTTCATAGAGCAATGCGTCTTTTGATTTCTTGACTGCTGCTTCCACAGGTGTTGATTATAGAGCCAAGCAAAGCAAAATCTTAGACAACCACAATCTTTTCTCCATTTATTGTGCAGTTGCATACTGACCCAGTTGTAAAGATTTTTGTTTTGTTGATGTCTAGTCACAACCCATATTGAAGGCTATGATCTTTGATCTTCATCAGTAAATGTTTAAATCCTCTTCACTTTCAGCAAGCAGAGTTGTGTCATCTGCATAACACAGGTTGTTAATGAGTCTTCCCCCAATCCTGATGCCACGTTCTTCCTTATAAAGTCCAGCTTCTCAGATTATTTGTATACAGCCCTGACGCACACCTTTCTCAACTTTAAACCACTCAGTGTTTCCTTGTTCTATTCGAACAACTGCCTCCTGGTTCATGTACAGATTTCTCATGAGCACAATTAGGTGTTCTCGTATTCCCATTTTCTGAAGTGTTATCCATAATTTGTTATGATCCACACAGTCAAATGCCTTTGCTTAGTCAATAAAACATAGATAGACATCTTTCTGATATTCTCTGCTTTTGGCTTATAGCCACCTGACATCAGCAATGTCCCTGGTTCCCCGCCCTCTTCTGAATCCTGCTTGATTTTCTGGTAATTCTCTGTCTATATACTTCTGCAGTTGCTTTTGAATTATGTTTAGTAAAATTTTGCTTGTATGTGATACTAATGATATTGTTCGATAGTTTGCCCATTCAGTTGGATCCCCTTTTTTTGGGAATAGGCACAAATATGGATCTCTTCCAGTCAGTTGGCCAAGTAGCTGTTTTCCAACCTGTTGGCACAAACATGTTAACACCTCCAGTGCTGCATCTGTTTGTTGAAACATCTCTACTGGTATCCCATCAATTCCTGGAGCCTTGTGTTTCGCCAGTTCTTTCAAGGTGGCTTCCACTTCGTCCTTCAACACCATTGGTTCCTCTTCATATGCAGCCTCTTGAAATGGTTGGTCATCTACCAATACATTTTTATATAATGACTCTGTGTATTCCTTCCATCTTCTTTTGATGTTCCCTGCACCATTTAATATTTTCCCTGTAGAATCTTTCACTACTGCCACTCGAGGCTTAAATTTTTTTTTTTTACTTCCCTAAGCTTGAGAATCACAGAGCATGTTCTTCCCTTTTGGTTTTTTGACTCCAGCTCTTTGCACATGTCATTATAATATTTGTTTTTGTCTTCTTGAGCTGCCTTTTGAAATCTTCTGTTTAGATCTTTAACTTCATTATGTCTTCCTTTTACTTTAGCTGCTCTACGTTCAAGGGCAAGGTCCAGCATCTCTTTTGACATGTAATTTGGTGTTTTCTTTTTTTCTTGTCTTTTTAATAACCTTTTGCTTTCTTCTTGAATAATATCTTTTATGTCATGCCACAACTCTTCTGGTCTCCTATCACTTGTGTCTAATGCATTAAACCTATTTTTGAGGTGGTCTCTGAACTCAGGTGGGATATACTCAAGGTCATACCGTGGCTCTTGTCTACTTGTTCTAATTTTCTTCAGCTTCAGTTTGAACTTGCATATGAGAAGTTGATGGTCTGATCCATACTCAGCCCCTGGTCTTGTTTTGACATTTTGTATAGAGCTTTTCCATCGTCTCTTTCCACATATGTAGTCAATTTGATTCCTGTATGTTCCATCTGGTGATGTCCATTTGTATAATTGCTGTTTATGTTGTTGAAAAAATGTATTTGCAATGAAAAGGTCATTGGTCTGAAAAAATTCTATCATGTGATCTCCTGCATTCTTTCTGTCACCAAGACCATATTTTCCAACTACTGAGCCTTCTTCTTTTTTTCCAACCTTTGCATTCCAGTCACCAGTAATTATCAGTACATCCTGATTGCATGTTTGATCTATTTCAGATTGCAGAAGCTGGTAGAAATCTTCCCTTTCTTCATTTGTGGCCTTAGTGGTGGGTGCATAAATTTGAATAATATTAACTGGCCTTCCTTGTAGACATATGGATATTATTCTATCACTGACAACACTGTATTTCAGGACAGATCTTGAGATGTCTTTTTTGATGATGAATGCAACCCCATTTCTCCTTAGTTTGTCATTCCCAGCATAGTAGACCATATGATTATCTGACTCAAGAGGCCCATGCCAGTCCATTTTAGCTCACGGATGTCTAGGATATCAATGTTTATGTGCTCCATTTCTCTTTTAATGATTTCTAATTTTCTTAGATTCATACTATGTACATTCCATGTTCCAATTATTAATGGGTGTTTACAGTTGTTTCTCCTCATTTTGAGTCATGCCACATCAGCAAGTGGAGGTCTCTTGGGGCTTTACTCCATTTCCGTCATCACCGTAGACTCTACTTTGAGGAAACAACTCTTCCCCAGTAGTCTTTTGAGTGCCTTCCAACCTGGGGGGCTCATTTTCTGGCACTCTGTCTGACAGTGTTTCTTTGCTATCCATAGGGTTTCCAGTGGCTAGTTGTTTTGGGAACGGTTTGCCAGTGCCCACTCCCTAGTCTGTCTTAGTCTGGAAGCTCAGCTGAAATCTGTCCACCATGGGTGACCCTACTGGTATCTGAGATACTGGTGGCATAGCTTTCAGCCTCATCACAACACACAAGCCCCCACAGTGCAGTAAACTGATTAGGACTCTCAAAGCTCTAGATTCTTTGTTTTCCTCTCTGTATTATTAATAATGATGATACATTCCTAATCAGAGTTGTTGTGTTCATCAACAGTCATATAACAAATAGTTATCAGGCAGCTAAAAAACATCTATTGCTGCTGAGTAGTCATTAACAGTAGAAAGAAGAGGAGGGGAGAAGTTTGCAGTCCAAAAGCACAGACAGATGCATTATGGGAATGAATATAGGGCTGTGTAGAAACAATGTGGAATTTATAAGGTGTGAGACAGACAAAGTTTGATGGCAGATGCTTTTAACTATTCAAGCTGAATCTTAAGGAAAATATGGAAAGTAATTGAAAATATAATAGCACAGTATTTGGAATTTAATTTCAGATGTTAGTAAAGCAGCATATTTTTTCCCCTTTGACTACCTTCTTTTACCCTTGACACAAAATCCAGCTTTTTCAGAAAGGTGTCCTGATCTAGCTGGCCTTCTCTGTGCTTCCCTTTGGTCCTTTACTCTAATCCAGAGAGCATGTGTACGTTGTCTTGTTTTTATCATTTTGTTTTTGTGGATATACTTGATGATTGCTCTTTTAACTTAGTAGGTTTCCCTATTGTGTCTTTTTAAGAGGAAAGACAACTTACTTGGTAAAATTATTCTTAACCATTCTTTTCAAGCCCATAAAGTGCTCACTGTAAACATTTGGTACTTTTTTCAGTTATTTCTATCATATAAATAGCAAGCACATCAATTAAAAAGATTTAAGTGATTCTTAATGAGTATCCATTTTGCTTTTACAGACATCATAGGCTATTATCAAAACTTTGTTGCTGTCAGGTGCTATGGAGTCAGATCTGACACATGGAGATCCTATGTACAATAGAACAAAACACTACCCAACACTGTGCCATGTATATGATCCTTTTATGTTGGAGCCATGATTGCAGTCTCCGTGTTTCTTTTCATTTTGAGTCATGTTGCATAGCAAAAGGAGGTCCCAGGGATTTTACTCCATTCTCAACATGAAGGTTTATTGTACTTTGAGGAAACAACTCTTTCCCAGTTGTTTCTTGAATGCCTTCCACCCTGGGGACTCATTTTCTGGCACTATACATGACAGTATGTATCTGGTATTCATAAGGTTTTCAATGGCTAATTGTTGCAAGAGTGGGCTTCCAGGTCCTTCTCCCTAGTCTGTCTTAGTCTGGAAACTCCACTGAAACCTGTCCACCATGGGGCGCCTTATTGGTGTCTGAAGTACTGGTGGCATAGCTTTGTGACTACAACAGAGATGACAGAAGATGTGACAAATTCAGCCTCTAACACATGATAGGAAGTAGATACCTTAGTGTAATGGGTAGAGGAGAGATTTTCAGATGAGAAAGTAATGACAACCTGTCTAGATGACAATGTTACTCTGAATTAATATTGGTGGATATATCTTGATCAAATCATTAGAAATTAGGCTTTTCTGCTTAATGAAATCTCTAAGACATATGAAATGTGTTGGATTCAAGAAATTTGAGGCCAGAGAAAAACTATTTTCTCTAAGATACACATGGATAGTCAGGTAGGGTTTTTGTTCTTGCCTCCTGAAGGGGGTTTGAATCTCAAGAATCCCTGGGCAAATTCTTAGCACTCACACCATGGAACATACTGTGTACCCCAGTTTTCAGGAAAGTATTTTCATCATCTGTGAAAAGGGGAGGAGACAAGTTCCTGGACTTTAGGGAAAGGGAGGTGGTTTTGTTTCATTCATGGAAGACCAGGCTCGCTGTGGTTGTTGAGAGGAGAAAGCCATATCAGTCTCTACAGGTGGCTCTCTCTAGAGGTTTTGCTGTGAAGACAGGAAGACAGCTGACAACTATGGTGAAGCTTAAGGAGAAATATAGAGAGTGGAGGCTGTTATTACTATTTTTTCTAATGATAGAAAGACTCCAGAAGATGTAGCGCTTCATTGATAGCCAGTGTTTTGTCTACAAGTTTTCTGTCTGGGTGAGTCTATTTCCGCTCCTGCCTTATATAGCAGTGGACTGAGAACCCACTGTGTATATTTGAGACACAAAGCAGAGCTGCCTGATCCTGGAAGAGGGGGAGAGGAGCTTGTTTGTCTGATCCCTGAGGGCTCTGTCTGCTCTGTTTTGGAAACACTGATTGCTGCAGTGTTCTCCAAACCACACTCACCTTCGCCCTTGAGTTACGCTTCACAAAAAGGACTGGTACAAGGCAGCATCTAAAGTGTTCTGAAGCGATCAGTGGTTTCAATTTGGAATCTGGTGCTGGTTTATGGAAGAGAACAGAAGGAAATTTTTCATGTCCTGGGGATTTTGTATGTTTTTCTGTCTCTAAGATTTTCCCCCCTTAAAATGTGGCTGTGAAAAGCAGATGTTCAGTAAAGCCGAAAGTCTTGGAAATATTCGTCATTGCATGGTAATTCAATATTCAAGGTAGACACTGTCTGTTGGACCAAAATCGAATTTTTTTCGATGCCTACCATGGAGTGATAGCCACTGACCTGAAAAATGTGACCTCTTAATTTAGCCTGCATTCAAATCCATTTGTAGTTAAAAGGAATCATGCAATGCCATTTAAGAGGGTTTTTCCTTTTATAAATCAAGTGTACATTTATTTTGCAAAATATGATCAAGCAAAAATAGCAAAAATTAAATGTCTGCCTTCAATATCACAAAATGGGTACCAAAGTCCTTTGAAAAACCCGACTCTAATAGCAGTGTTCAATGTTGACATGGTGGCAACTCATAGTGAAAAGATCATGATAATTGCAATTATGGTATAGCATCAGGGAGAACCAGAAATACCCATGACACCAATTAGATCCCATTGAGGTAAGACGACCTTGACCCTCATTCAAAGGGTTATAATCATGAAAGTTTCAGATTTTCATCTGCCAGAAATTAAAACAGTGGAGTGTTAAAATTATTACTCGGGTGACAATAATCTGTTGAAACCACCTTTATTTTCTGACATTTGTCTGTGTGAGGCATGTAATTCACTATATTGATTTTATATTAAAGAAATAAATTTGAAACAAACATATTGTTCTAGAAGGGACTGATATGTATAACTGGTTTCTTGAGTATCAGGTAATCAGTCATGGGTATATTAACAAATTTTACATGATTTCACTCGCTTTCACTATAAAATAAATAAAAAGAAGTCCTTTTGGCTGAGATGTCACCTGATATTATAATGATGTAGTGCTGATAATAATTTCTGCACAGGAAATAGAGTAGCTGTTTTTGACTTTCACCCAAGTAATAAATAAGCAAACTTCCATTTTATATACAATCTTTCATCAGTTTGTTACTTTCTGAAAATTGCTTTGAAAGTTAATTAGAACTATATAAAATGTAGTCAGCATGCTATTTCCTAAGAACAGTACACAACTGGGGTTCGCTTTATCAAAAAGCAGATTTATTCATTGGCTACATTTGACAGTATACTCCTGCAGTGCCAACCCAGTCTTTTTGGAGTAACCGAAGACTCCTTGCCTCCCGTTAATCTTAAATATGTTCATCAAGCCATTAAACCTTGAGGGTTTCCATGGAGAATGTATATGTGAGAGCTGTTTATGTTTTCTAATTTTAGAACTATTACATTAACCATTTGCATAATGCATAATAACCAAGATAGCGTCTCCTCCCAGAATGTGTTCATTGGATGATCCATGATCACTAATCAACCAAGTTTACTGCTCTTCAGAGCTAATCCCTTTTAGTCCTAATCATGCTATACTGAATCATCCAAATATAGCTTCAAGCTAAAATAGCAACAAGCCTTTTGGATGCTTAATTATAAGCCTGTTGGATGAAAGCCATGGGTATTCCATGTTACAAAGTCAGAAACACTTCAGGTATGATGGCAGGCAGGAAGGGGAGGGGCTATAACAAGTGGAAGAAGAGACAAATATAGTGAGAAGGCAAAAGGAATACTCATAAAAACAATGGGTCTGTGAGTTTTGGGGGTCTGATTTCATAGAATAATCAACTTCATACTTTTTATAGGTGTCAAGTCTTTCGAGCAGCCAATTAAAACTGTGATTCATCTTTTAAATAAAAGCAAAATATGCATATACACATATTTTTTCCATAAGATTTCTAGCTATTCTTAGATCTCTGAAAGTTTCAGGTTGAGAACTCCTACGAGGACCAGTGGGCTGAGGTTTCAGAGCAAAAAAAAAAAAAAGAGATGAGATTATTACATTAATCCAGTGGAGATCTCTAAGAGAAAAAGATAATACGATCTTATTGAGGAAAAGGCAAAAGGATTCTCATGTAAGGCAAAATAATGGAACTGGAGTAACAATGGCAAGATTGAATGTGAAATAGAGCTGTAGAGAAATTATCTGTAATATGTGTTTTATGAGGAATTTAACTGTTTCAAGAATTGTTTAGAAAAGGTGGAACTTTTTCAGAACTCGTTCTGAAGGAGTTAATTTTGTCTTGAGGGCTCTTGGTAGACTCTTAGAAGACTCCCCAGGACGCTGGTGTTGCTGACCACATAAGGAGCAGAAGGGTCAGGATTGTTCTTGATAAAGCGAACGTTAAGAAAAGGTAGAGATGACACCTCACCTTGACTTCGGGATCTACTGAAAGTCTAGAAACCAGGGACTGGAGATCAGGTTATAAGAGAAGGATATTTGAGCCAGGGATGAAAATGAGCAAAATCAAGTGTCCTTCACTATTCATTGTAAAGGATATCATGGAGGGCAGAGGGTGGAGTCCTAAACTGAACAGAGGGCAGAATGCCACATAGTTTGAAGCAAGGCTTGAAACTTGCAAACAGTTGGATTCAGGTTCAGTTGCCAAGTTCAGTATGTTAGAATTCAGAGGGTTCAGTTTGAGTTTGGGTTTAAAAAACATATGTAGAAAGTAGAGCTTCAAACCAAACCTGAGCCTGAACGCTATGCCTGTTCTGGTTCAAGTATTTATAAAAAGATTCTGAGGCCGAGCACAGTGGCACACGCCTGTAATCCCAATGCTTGGGAGGCAGAAGCAGGAGGACCTCAAGTTAGAGACGAGAGGCAGTCTGTGTAACTCAGCGAGACCCTGTCTCAAAAAGTAAAAAACTGGGCTGAGGTGCAGCTCAGTGGTCCAGCACTTGCAAAGCATGTGAACACGAGGCCCTGGGTTCAACCCCCAGTATCTGAACAGGACCTGATAAAAAATTGGGTTCGTGTTCAGCTTTTAATGTGTGTGTTTATTTTTCTTTTGGTATTATTAGCTATTTAAAAATTGAAAAGAAAAAAAAAACACATTTGTCTACACATAGGCTTAAAATTTTAAATCTGAGCCTGAAGTGAACTTGAACCCCCAAGTTTTAACATATTGAACCTGCACCCAAATGTATAGGGCAGGATTTGCAGGACCCCGATTCCCAAAGACCCTGGGTTCGAGCCTGTCTAGCATACCTCGAGTCCCATTAAGGGACATGCTGGGAGATCTGGCTCCCCTCCACTAGAAATGACTTTTTGGGGATTGAAGACAGCTCCCTTGGCCTGGAGGTTAGAAGCCAAGATGGTGCTCCCTGGACGTCTCCTGGGCGTGACCCCCGCTAAATTCTTACAACGATATTCCTTCCCATTGGCTAATGGTATGATCTAATGCTCCACGCAAGCAACTGCTTAAAAGACTGTCCTGCGCGGAAATAAAGCTGACTCACCTCCTGGCAGTGTCCTGGAGGGTTTGTGGTCTCCGTTCGAGCGACCCTGGCTCCCTCCCTGGCCACTGGGACTCGAGAACCCCAACCCAACTTCAACCCAATTTGTTGCAGGTCTGAAGGCCTGGTGAAGAGTGTGTAGCTGTGCCCTGCTACCCATTTTGTGATCAGCAAACAAAGAGATTCAAGTCATATCGGATTTGCCGTGAATTTTGTAAATGGGATTAAGTTGCTTTACTGATCCAGACCTCTTTTTCCTGCTCATGAAAGAGCCACCGGAGGTGTAAGTAATCCCTAAGATCCCTTCCACCTCTAGACATCTAGGGCTCTGCAGAGAATGGAGATGAATGAAAAGAAGGGCCACCAGGCATCAACAGTGTTTTACTTGTTTCCAGGAAAGATTTCTCTTTCACGTCCACTCTGATGCTCTGAGTGTGTTGATGAATCACTTTGTGTTGGGGAGTACCATCGGCTTCTTGAAATTGAAGCATGACGATTCTCCCAGGGGAATCTTGACAATTGTGTGTTGCCATGGGCAGTTGGGAGTCAGCAGTGCTAGTTAACTTTTTAAAAAGTAACAGCTATATTTATTTACTCTGTGTGCTGTGTGGAAACTTAAGCACTGCCAGCTCAGGCCACAGAACTCTCTATAAGAAGCAGCTGCGGTTTCCAGATGAGGCCAAGGGCTAATGTTTTCCGAGGCTGCTTCAGGGAGCGTCTGAGGTGTCATAGCACATTTTGCATCTTGGCAACGTGAACCTGTTATGAATTGTCTGTGCCTGGCTGTCTGTCTCCTACCCTGATCATTACCTTATTTTGGAAGACAACAACAACCAGGAACACGTGTGGAATGAAAGAGCTGGTTCTAGTGGTCTCGACAGTGCCTCAGGTCCAGTGGGCAGTCTTGTGGGTGAGGCTGGCAGGGGAAGGGCCTTCGAGAGGATGGGCCTCTGTCCCCTGCATTGAGCAAAAACTCTACTCCCTTTGTTCCTCAACCAGAGTCTGGGGTCTCATAGTGCCACTTAATCTTTCTAAAGTGGAGAGATGATTGTGCCAATTTAAAAGTTGTTGTTTTCGTTGTTAGGTGCCATGGTGTTGGTATCTGACTCATAGAGACCCTATGTACAATAGGAGAAACACTATTGTCAGTGCTTCTCTGCTGTTCATATGATTTTCAATGGCTGATTGATTTTTGGGAGTGGGTTGCCAGGTCCTTCTCCCAAGTCTACAGCACCTGGTGTTCCCAGGTGGTCTCCCATTCAAGTAGTAACCGGGCCCAACCCTGCTTAGCTTCCAAGGTCTGATGGGATCAGATGCCACAGGACTATGGTTGCAGGCAATTAAAAGTAAGGAGTACTTATTTTATGTGTTCTTGAAGGTGACATGCATTTTGTGCATGGTATTTAACAGACCATTGCTCAAGCTACATTTTGTAATATGCAAATCTCTCAGTCTATGCTTGTCCAAAATTCCCTAGATAATTACCCTACAACATTTTAAATAAGAAAAGACTATTTGACCTTGATTTACAGAATTTTTTTTTTTAAATGAGGAGTGCATAGCAACTGGGTTCCTTTAATTTGCCTGGTGGTTAAAACGCAGGAAGAATATCAAAAGTAATATGAATTCAGACCAAAACCAAGATGTGAGTCTACTCTGCTCTTTAATGGACAGATGCTTTTCATAGCAGTTCCCAACCTGGGTTTCTGGGTGTCTGGGAAATTGAATATATACGGACATTTAATAATACCTGCTACTATATATACTGATGATTGACTATTGTCTGACTGAATGAAAATTTTAGTTTTCTTGTGTAGAACTTTTTCACTCTCCTTTTTTCATCTTATATAATTTTTAAAGGAAAACTTAATACTCATAAACCTATTCCACTTACATTTTTTTAGGCAGGAGGAGGGGTGTCTTGCAGTACAGCCCAGACTCCCCTGCAACTTGCTATGTAGCCCCGGCTGGCCTCAAACTTGTGATCCTTCTGCCTTCCAAATGCTGGGATTACAGGCATGCATAACCACTCCCAGCTGCAGTTGCCCTATTAAAAAATATATTAAAATATGCACAAATAGCAAGACATTTGGAAGACAATAAGCAGGCTGATCCTAGGTTCATATAGGAGAAAGACTACTCATATTTGCATTGTTGTTGTTGGAAGCCATTGAGACGGTATCCGACTCATAGCGACCCTCATAGGGTTTTCAATGGCTGTTTCGGGATTGCCTTGGGAGTGGATTGCCAGGCCCTTCTCCCATTTTTTGCAGTGCTGGGAATTGAACTCAGGACCTCAGAGACTACAGTGCAGTGCTCTACCAACTGAGCTAAATCCCAGCCCCCATATTTGCATTAGAATACTTATAATCTGGTTTCAGCCTTATCACCTATTATATGTGATCTTGAAGATTTTACTTTATTTGTATAAAATGAATAGCTTAGTATGATAGGCAAAATTGTGGATGAGTGAATTCCACTGCCTGGAGCATATGCTCTGTATAATGCCTTTCTCTTAGTCTGAATGTCAGGTGCCATCGAGTCGGGTCCAATTCATAGCACCCCAATGTATAGCAGAAGGAAACAATCCCTGGCCCTGTGCCATACCTGACACTATGTCAGTGCTTCTCTGCTAGTCATAGGGTTTTTGATGGTTGATTGTTTTAATGGCTGATTGTTTCAGAGTTATTTCAGGAGTGGGCTGCCAGGTCCCTGTCCCATTTTTGTGGTGCTGGGAATTGAACCCAGGGCCTCAGAGTGCGCAGAGCAAGCACCGTATCAACTGAGCTAAACTGTGGTGTTCAGGGCTGTAATGGACTTGTTGTTAGGTGCCATAGAGTCAAGTCCAACTAATAGCCACCCTATGTACAATAGAATGAAGCACTCCCCAACACTGTGCCATGCCTGACACTGTCAGTGCTTCTCTGCTATTCACAGGGTTTTCAATAGCTGATTGTTTTGAGATCGTTTCAGGAGGGGGCTGCCATGTCCTTCTCCCATTTTTTCAGTGCTGAGGATTGAACCTAGGGCCTCAGAGAGCACAGAGCAGCACTCTACCAACTGAGCTAAACCCCAGCCCGTAACGGACTTGGAGCGGGGGTGGGTGAAGTCTGCTAGACCAGCAGCACCAGATGTGAGGAAGAAAGCCACTGTACAGAGAGCTCTACCAAATGTGCAGAAAGGCCCCTCGGTTCTTGGCTCAGTATTGACATGTACATTTGTAGGAAGAGACTTCCTTCCTAAGAGGGAGAGAATCCTGTGGAAGAAAAGGTGGAATCATCTGTTGTCTGTGTGCGTGGGCACCTTGCATGCCCTGTCTGCTTGCCAAGGCTCCTCACCCTGTGGATGCCCTTTTTGACTTGCCCAGCTCTGACATACTGGGCAAGAGCTCTCTTCTTAAAGGATGCTCCTTTCTTTCTATGGCTCTGATGTTTTTCCCTGGGACACTTCATGTGTAGATGTCCTGTGGCAGCCTGACCTCTGCACCGCCAAGCTCATCTCCCCCTCTCCAAGCACAAATGGACACCTTGCTTGCTTTGGGAGACCAGTGCCAGAACACTCGCCTGTGTGCGACGTCTCTTTACATCACTTGGTCTCCAGTGTCGTAAGTCAGGCTGCCCCTAGGAAGGAAGCCCTCACTTCGCTGCTAGAGTTCTAAGCTCCTGGGCTGGGCTGTTCTGCACATAAAGGCCGTCTTCGCCATACTTGGGGCTTGATGCACTGCATGGGCAGCTCCCCTGGGAGGGTGCTCCCCTCACCTGCTGAGGAGCTACTGCTCTATATGCTTCCTGTCTGTAGGACACATGGATCCTGCTGAGGCAGGGACTGTCCATCCTAAGCCACTGCAGCCCCACTGGTTGGTGGCACAATGACCTCCTGTGGTAGAGGGAATAATGGCTCCCTCCAAATAGGCACTCATAGCGACCCTCATAGGGTTTTCAATGGCTGATTGTTTCGAGATTTCCTCAGGAGTGGATTGCCACATCCTTCTCCCATTTTTGCAGTGCTGGGAATTGAACCCAGGACCTCAGAGAATGCAGAGCAGCACTCTACCAACTGAGCTAAATGAGTCGGACATGACTTGTCGGCACCTAACAACAGCAACTAAATAGGCACATCCGAATCCCTGGAACCTGTCAGTAAAGTGGGGATAATAAGACAAAAGGGAATCAAGGTACACATGAGGTTAAGGTTGCTGATCAGGAGACCTTGATATGGACAGTTATTTTGGCTCGCAGAATCCTTGTAAGTGGAAGAAGAAGGCAGGAGAGGAGGAATTAATGGGACAGTAGCCCAGTGCTGCTGTGTTTGAAGATGGAAAGGGGCCAGGAACCAAGACGTGCAGGCAGCCTCTAAAAGTCAGAAAAGAAAGAAAAGAGAGGAGAAAAATCTCTTCATTAGAGTCTGCAGAAAGGCATGCAGCCATGGTGAAATCTCAATCTTAGCCTAGTAAGATTCATTTTGGACTTAGACGTGTAAGATAATTAATTTGTGTTGTTTCAAGCTGCTAGAATAGTGGTCATTTGTTATGGTAGCAATAGAAAACCCAACACTTGTTCTTTGTTACTTCATGGCTTTAGGACTGAATTGTTCAAGAAGAGAAGGGCAAGAAAGGGCAAAGTAAACACATGTTTATGTCTTTTGGAGATAATATCATAACAGAAACAATTTTCATTGGAAAAATTTCATGCAATGGGGAGGTGATTTCAGAGGTATTTCAGGGGCAAGAGGGGCCTTGCAGCAATGCTCAAGTCATGCTTCCGAATAACAAGTGCCTTTGGCACAGCATAGGTGCATATGAAGTACACAGCAATCACAGCTCAACACTGTCACAGTCAGATTCTCTCTCACACAGGTAGAATACAAGTCCTTTTGCATGTGGAGGTAAAAAAGGCACCTCAGACATGGAAAGGAATTGTCAGTTGCACATCATCATTAGATCTGTAAAGTGTTCTCTTTATATTAGCTCATTTAATCGTTTTAATGAACCTCTCAAGTTTATGATAAGCTCATAAAGCTCAGGGATATTAAGAAAGTAATCCAAGAAAGCTGATAAATTATTCAGACTAGACAAGGAGAATGTCTTACCTCTGAGATCAGGGCTCTTTTTCCTGTACTGTGATATCTAAATCTTCTACTTTGTCTTTCCAAAGTGAAGTGTGAGATCTCACCTGTTCATCTCGTGCAAAGTTGTCACCTGTCATGTTTCTATAGCTCTTTTTGTTTGATTTATTTGTGTATTTAATTTATTCGCCTACTCTTTCACTTGAGATTTGCACTCATTTCCATTATGGGCCATGAATGCAGAGCTGAAGCAAGTGAAAAAGCACAAACGTGGTTCTTGTTAGGCCCATTCATTTTTCTTAAACCAAAATAATTCACTTTGCCAGTCACTTGGGTGCATTCTCATTTCCCATGCTCAAGAGTGGGTATGGTGCACATTACATCCTTAAAGTCAGCTAAAGGGAAAGAACTATAATTTTGCAATGGAAACACATGGCCACCCTGTGGCTTTTCCATTAAAAGACTATTGAAAGGCAATTGAACTCAGTTTAACTGCAGTCTAGCATCTTAATAGCTGTAATAAAGAAAGTCATAAGGATGTTCATTGTCTTTGCATAGTCTCAATATCTCCCTGCAGAATTTCAGGGGAAATATTTTAAAATAGCAAATTACTTTCAAAGTTTCTTCTTGGAGAGGCTTACTATACTGTAAAACATATATCCACAGAGTTTGAAAAATGTATTATAGTTGATAAGGAATTATTTAACACAAGGAAACATATTCCCAGTATCTCTGAATGGTGTAAAATTGTTTTTTGCCTTCTGATAGAGTTGCAGAATTAAATTAGGACAATTCTTATAACAGGGACAGTGTTTTTGAAAGAAAACTAAATTGTTACAGTACTGAATGGAAAGAGAGATAACAAGGTTCCTTTTCAATGGGTGGCACCACAATAGCAATTTTATCATAAGGCTATTTCTGTATCAAAACAGCATTTGCCAGCACTGTATTGCTGATAAGGGCATTACATCTTATGTTTGAAAGAGAAATTAAATGTAAACAAATATATTTTTATTCCAGTTTGTTATAAAGCAATTTCAGAGAAATGGAGAATTTTGATGTCCCATATTTTTACAAGATATTAAAAAGACCATCAGCTTATAAAATTGAGACCTTATAGTTTGCTATTTTGCCTACAAGAGATTTTCTTGTGCCAAGAAAGTCTCCTGTAGCCCTGTGAAGCCTGTATCATGATTGCCAGTTTGTCTTGAATTACTCAGGAAACTAATCCAAATAATTCTGATTTCTAACAGAAAAACAGTTTATTAATTTACAATGAGAAATGTAATTAATTGACAAGCACACAGTCTAAATTATTTATTGTCCTGTTCTTTGAGAAATTAAGCTAATATCAGAAGATGATTCAATTAACAGAACAGTATTTATTCCACAATTCATTCTCCACATAGTATCGGTTATGAGGTGATTTTGTCCCCTCAAATTCCCCCTCATATGTTGAAGCCCTAACTTTCTAATACCTCAGAATTTGACCTTATTTGGAAATGCCGTCTTTAGAGATGTAATTGAGGTATAATGAGTTCATAAGGATGGATCCTATTCCACTCTGGCTGGTGTCTTTATAAAAAGTAGAAATTTGGAAACTAAGACAGAATAGAGGGGAGATGATATGAAGAGACATAAGGCAAAGATGGCCGTCTGCAAGGCAAAGGGAGAGGCTGAGGAAAGACTCTTCCCTCACTGCCCTCCAGAGCAATCTGTGTGGTCATCACCTTGATTTTGAACGATCACCTTCCAGATCTGTGAGAAAATAAATTTGCATTGTTCAAGCCATGGGTCCATGATACGTGGCCATTGTAGCCCTAGCAAACTAATATAGTAGTCATTAATTATTTTAAAAATATATCTTAAAATATTAAAATTATTTAGTGTTGTTGCTAGGTGTGACTCAGAATGACTCTATGTACAAGAGAACAAAACACTCCCGGACACTACCTTGTGTGGCACTGTGGCAGTGCTTCTCTGCTGTTCATAGTGTTTTCAATGGCTGGTTGTTTTGGGATTGCTTTGGAAATGGGCTTCTACATCCTTCTCCCATTTTTTTACAGTGCTGGGAATTGAACTCAGAGCCTCAGAGAGTACAGAGCAGCGCTCTACCATCTGAGCTACATGCCAGCCCCAACTATTTAAATAGCTACTATTATTATAAAAACAAAAAGACTGTTTTAATGTGGCTTTCAGTGTCTCATAGCTCATGCCAGCTTTTTTCATCCTTCTTCTTTTGTTTCTTCCTGTCTCCTTGCTGGAAGGGTGGAAAGATATTTCTACTGATGTGTACCATGTTTTCACACATCAGCATTCTACTTTATTAAACTCAGTGTCAAACTAAGTCAATACCTGAACATCTTATCTACAAATAGTACTTTGAAGGATAAAATTTTAGGCATTCACAAAAATATTTTCCTTTTACAATATGATCACCAGATCCCTTCATGCAGCAGGTTCTTGAGTGTTTGTTTATAGAACATGAAGTTTGTTCATAGATCTTGGCAGAAGATCCTAAACAAGAAAGTATTCTAAGATACTACTGGTAAATATCAATTGGAAATTAAGATTAAGCAAACACACAATGTGAGCGGTCATAAACAACCAGATAATTGTCCCTTGGAAGATTTTAACCCAAATATGAAGCTAAAAGACCAAAATATTGTACTATCTGGATTAAAATGAGACACATGCCAATGCTACCACACTACCTCTAAACCCTCTGCAGACAAAATTTTGGACATGCTGTATCTTCTGTCTATAGTGGAGTAGTTTTCTCCTTACTACCCAATCCCAGTAGGACAACTGGGTATTCTAAGTTTTCCTCCAGCCTCAAACATTGCCTTATTCCTACAGATATCTTGTTGGTCATTCTTGAGTCTTGGTTAGATATCGTTATTGTTGTTAGGTGCTATGGAGTTGGGTCCAACTCATAGCGACCCTCATAGGATTTCAATGGCTGTTTCTGGATCACTTTGGGGGTGGATTTTCATGCCCTTCTCCTGTTTTTTTGTGGTGCTGGGGATTGAACCTAGGTCCTCAGAGAGGGTGGAGCAGCACTCTACCAATTGCGCTAACCCCTCGCACAGTTACATATTAGTCATTCCTTCAACAAATACTCATGGAAGCCTTTACCAAGTGTCAGGTCTATGACAGGGACTGAGGGTAAGCAGTGAAGTTAGGAATGGTCCCTGCTTTGCTAAGTTTAAAGGCTAGTGGTGGAGTCAGGAAAACAAAGTATAAACCAAATGAAAGGGATACTCAGGGACTTTGTTAATTTGACAGATGCATCTCAAGCTCTTAGCAAAATATTGTTGTTGTTGTTAATTACTGTCAAGTTGGCCCTGACTTATAGTGACCCTGTGCACAACAGGTGAATCACTATACAACACTGTGCCATGCACATGATCTTTTTATGTTTGAGCCCATTGTCGCAGCAACTACATATCCTCTCATTTTGAGTCATGCCACACCAGCAAAAGGAATTGCCAGGGGTTTTGCTCCGTTTCCATCATTAAGGTTGACCCTACATTGAAGAGGTAACTCTTCCCAAGTTTTTTTTTTCTTTTGAATGCCTGACAGACTATGGGGCTCATTTTCTGGCATTATATTTGACAGTTGTTGTTGTTTGTTGTTGCTGTTGTTAGGTGCCATTGAGTTGGATCTGAGTCAGAGATCCTATGTACAACAGATGTTGTACTCCTCAGCACTATGAAGTACCAAGCACTGTATCAGTGCTTCTCTGTTTCATAGAGTTATCAATGGCTGATTGTTTTTTGGGAGTGAGCCAACAGGTCCTTCTCCCAAGCCTACAGCACCTGGTGTTCCTAGGCAGTCTCCCATCCAAGTACTAACCAGACCTGACCCTGCTTAGCTTCCAAGATCTGATGGGATCAGATGACAGAGTGGTACAGTTGCAGGACATATTTGACAGTGCTTGTCGGCTATTGATAAGGTTTTCAATGGCTAATTGTTTCGAGAGTGGGCTGCCAGATCCTTCTCCCTAGTCTGTCTTGGTTTGGAAGCTCAGCTGAAACCTGTCTATGTGGGTGGCCCTGCTGGTATCTGAAATACCAGTGGTATAGCTTTCAGCATCACAGCAACACACCAGGCCCCACAGCATGACAAACTGACAGCCACGTGGGGGCTGAATTCTCTCCCTCCCGGGAAGTTGGAAATTTGAACAGAATTACTTAAGCACTGGGGATCATTTTGTTCTGGACAGTGTTAATAGCTATGCTTGGGAGATTCAATCTCCTGCTGCTGGAGCCCTTTAGGAAGGCCTGGTTCCTTTTCTTCCTGGGGGTGGGTTATTCAATATCTTTTCTGGTTCTGTGACATAATCTCATAAATTCCCTTTTTACTGAAACCGTCCAAAATCAGATTCTTTTATTCAGAACCCCAAGAAACTTAACTAATGCAATTGCCTCCATTATAATTGTGAAATAAATTAGCCTTTCTCAGCCTGGGGTCCGTAATTGTCTGGAAAGGTCCACATCAGGAAGGAAAGACAGAATTTAAGAAATCTTCTTACAGTGACTGAATTAGCAGGAGGTTGGATTGGCCAGAATTCACCTAGGCAGTCTATTATGGACTGTGGACTGTTTAGCACTAGTTCTTCTGAGGCAAAACTAAAGAGCCAATGCAGTATATATAAAAACATGCAATGACCCATTCTTCTCTGCAGAGAACAGTAGCAAGTCCATCTTCCTGCCAGGCTAGGTTGATCGGGTACAGAATTTACAGTACCCAGAAGTGAATCATTGAAATAGTCCTCCTGACTAATGTACCTCTGAGCTTTTGACAGACACTGAGTAAACACTGTTTGTAGTTGTACTTGATGTCAAGGACCTGAAGGATGACTGTTTCCTTGTTGCTAGCTAACATACCCCTATGCCTTCCCATACTTTTCTGTAGGAGAATTTTTTGTTGTGTTTTTGAAGTGCAAATGCAAATGAAGTCTAAGTGACTACCCAAATACGATACCAAGATTCTCTGTTGAAGGTATTTTGAATGAATCTGCTTCCATCAACAAATGAATGGGTTTCAATTCTACTCTGAACAGCATGGTACAAACCCCTAGCACCTCTCCTTGTAGAATGTATTCAACCCAGATCTATACTGAAAGTTTTAATCTTTTTTTTTTTTAAAGAGTGGCATTGAGCAGTTGAATCTAGGACCTTACCCATGCTTTCAAGTGCTCTACCACTGAGCTGCACCTCCAGCTTCATTTTTAGTTTTTATCTTAAAACAGGGTCTCACTAAGTTACCCAGGCTGCCTCTTGCCTGGAACTCTCAGTCCTCCTGCCTCCACCTCCCGATTTGCTGGGACTACAAGTGGATGTCACTGTATCTGGCTTCCAAAGCTTTCATCTTTAATAACTATGGAAACACTTTCTACAAATTCACTATTGAAATGAAAGAAAAAGGCAAATTAGAATACAGGCAATTTTAAGATTAATAACATTGTCAAGTGTAATAAATTAAAAACAAATACACCCAGGCAATATCTGTGAATTGACAAAACATTTTGAAGCAGAGACCTTGTTTGATACTTTCACACACACCAAATACTTGCCTAATTTACATAGAAACAGAATAATAGATGTTCCCATTCTAGCAATAGAGGCATAGGCTGGGAGGAAGGGCTTGCACCACTGGCTGGTGGGGAAAGTATATCATCCTTTGCCTTTCTTCTTTTTTCTGTCCAATAATGTGACTCATAAGCCTTCTAATGCTCTCCTTCCTCATTTTAGCAACCAATATTTCACATAGTATTATAAACCTTCGTTGATTCAGCCTGCATACTGGGAAATTCTCAGAAGAGGCAATCCTCCATCTTCTTCCCCCTTTATTCCCATCCCGCCATGCTTTTGGGCCTGGCACATGCTAGGAAAGTGCTCTAACACTGAGCTGCAGCCCAGCCCTTTCAAAATTTTCTATTTGGAGACAAAGTCTAGCAAAGTTGAGAAGGCTGTCTCTGGCCTCCGACTCAAGATCCTCCTGCCTCCACTGTCTCAGTACCTGGATTACAGGTATGTGCTACGGTGCCCAGCTTCTATGTGTGTGCATGTGCTTTCTTTGGGTAGAATTAGAGTTCATGATGGAAAAGGTAACATGCACAGAAGGTGATATTAATGGGGTTTTATAATTCATGTTTCACAGAAGCTTTAGTGTAAATAGAACTTCTTCCTAACTGAGAAAACTCTAGAGAACACTTCTTTCTAGAATATCAGATGAAAGGAAAAATGAAACCAGTGCTTTCTGGAACAGGATCTGATTTTTATAAGCATGGGAAGAACACTATATATTTAACACCTTGCTATCTTCTTGAGATCATTTTTTTAGCATAAGCTTGCATATGTGTCCAAGGGTTGGCTGATGCCATTTTTGTGTTCAGTGACATTACAAAGGTACAAAATGATTAAACATAAATAGACTTACTTTAATTTTGTCATTTGGAAGCCATGTATCAGGGTAAATGTGGGAGAAAATGAGATGCATCCCATTATTGTACTTTATTGTAGTCATGAGCTATCTTTTAATTCATTTCAAAGTAGGTATTCTTTTCTTGAAGGTAAGGAAAATTGAAGAAGAAATAAGAGATATTTTGATGAGATCTTGCCACTGCTTGTTCACTTGTGTTTCCTTAGTGGCCCAAAGGCAAACTTTCAATGCTAGAAACATAGAAAATATCAATGACCTGTATTAGCATCGTTGTTGTTGTTAGGTGCCATCAAGTCGGGTCCAACTCATAATGACCCTAAGTACCACAGATGAAAGAGTACTCAAGACTGTGCCATACCCAGTGCTATGTCAGTGCTTCTCAGCTATTTATAGGGTTTTCAATGGCTGATTGTTTTCGGAATTGTTTTGGGAGTGAGATGCCAGGTCCTACTCTTTTTTTTTTTTTTTTTGGTGCTGAGCGTTGAACCCAGGGCCTCAGAGAGTACAGAGCAGCAGTCTACCAAATTAGTGAATTGCAAAAGATGGGTTCTGCACCATGCATTCAAAATATTGTATAGTATACAATTGTCAAAGATAATTTGGAAGACTGAATTACCTTAGGCTAATAATAAATTTGTTAGAGGGCAGACCTTGGAAATTTCATGCAAATGCTCTTGTAATGGGAGCAAATTGTTGCATCTGTAAAATTAATCCAATGTTTATTAGTGAATATTACATGCCATGTAGCTAATACTGGTGTCCTTAAACAAATAATGATTAAATCTAAGCTTGAACTTTCTTATTTGTATTTCATTTCTAAAATGCCATAGAATTTATGTGATTTCTATAGTTATCACAACATGTGATAAATGACAAGCAAAGCACAAATCCCAATAATCTATTAGAAACAATACTAGCCACTATCCTGCTATGCTGTAGGACTTTCTGCTCTTTTCTCTCCACCTCAACCTTTTTTATTTCCAGTGGTGAGGAGCAAGCCCAGGACCTTGCCCATGCTAGGCAAGTGCTCTACCCCTGAGCTACATCCCCATATATCCCAAGGCCTTCAATTCTTTTTGAATTTAATTTGTTGCCTTTACTCCTAGGGAATGCTTTCTAAGCTGCCTGTGGATTCAGAAAACCTCTGACCTTCTGTACAGGCTAGAAATTTGCCTCATAAAACACTCCAGGTGGAAGTGAAAGAGTTGTGTTTTAAAGAAAGAGTGAAGTAAGAAACAATATCCTAGTGTTCTTCAGTAAGAGGTTGATCTTATGGTTCTTCACCTAGTTTTGTATATGTGGGATATACTTTTATACTGTGTGCTCCTAGTACCCACATGCAGAAGGTCATTGCAATGGAGCACAAAAGGGAACTCGCAAGTGGTCCCTTCTGAAAAATAATAACACATATTCTCATTCACTTTGACTTAAAAATGAAGATGAAATTGAATTTTCCCATATTCTGGCTACTGTGATTTGCGATCCTTATTTGGGAGTGAAATAACAAAAAGCTTCAATTTTTGTCCATTTCTACTCTTTGTAAATCTTCTCTTCAGATCACTGCTTGAAAAGTATTTTCATTAGGTGTCATTAAGTTAAAAAGTCTAGAGAAGACCAAAATAAGTGACTACTTGAAAGAAAAGGAAATGTAAGAGAAATCTGGAGTCCTGATCAGCCCTAATGTTAATTAATGGATTCTGCTCTTCAAACAACTTGTGTTACACAGAACAACAGAAACTGAGCAGCTTTTGAGTGCTTAGTGCTATGCATGACCACTGTGTAGAAGGAGAAAAGACTGGACCCTAGAAGAAGATTAACTTCTACTCTAGAAGAAGATTAACTTCTTTCTAGAAAATCCTTCACAGATCAGAGAAAACAACTTTATTAACTTTTTGCCAGAACATTAAACATGTTGAATTAAAGCATATGAAGAATAAAATTAATAGCAGAGATCTATTGACTTGCTGACTTTTTAAAATTGTTGGACAGTTGATCTTTGGCCAGATCTTTTCTATGTCTAGGAGTAGTTCTAAATTACTCAACAAACCATTTCACATATTGTAGTCTTGCTATCAGACAGGATTTGAGTATTCCACATAAAAGGAGACCACAGCAGACTTCTGAAACTACTAAAACTTTTGCCAGATTATTTACTCCTGGCAGTACCTGGGCTTTTCTGAGCCTGAGGCTGTTTCTAGAACATGAACTGCAAAAGCAGCAGAAAGACAAACAGTATCGAACTACAAGAAACACCTCAGAATTCACTGTGATGATTCTAAATTGCAATTTTGATGATAATTAAGCTGAATTCTGTACTGGCAAAGTGACTTGCCTGGGGTTACGTAGATAATTTCAAGCCAAAGTAGACCTTATGACTCCTGGTTCCTCCTCTTATACTATAAACACCCCATCAGCTTCTTTATTAAAATACAATTGCTACCATATGGAAGAAAATTGTGAGGACTGAGAGATCCTCAGCCTAAGAAGTGAACTCCATTTAATAATTTTTCTCCTGTTTATCAGGCACCCACCAAGGACAAAGTCTCTTTTGTTTTAAATAGTTTTGTTTGTAAAAATTAACATGCCCCTTCACAAGGTTGCTGAAAATTGACATTGCTCTTTCCAATAAACAAGATATCATCCTACAAGTGGAAGTGAAATTTTTCTCTGTGCACGTTGCAATTCTTTCCAAGAATATTGAAAACTTTTCCACAAAAGGCAAGAAGTTTTGAAGTGAAAAAGTTGCTCAAATTCACTGGCCAGTAGATGGTTATTTCATTGCTGAGTATTCACAGTACAAGAGCAATTAAATAAAAAATGACATTCCTGAAATTCAAACCTAGAGCTTTAACTGGGCCAATTTTCTCCTCTGGGATAGAGGATAGTTGGTTATTGTAAAACATTTGAAGAAACCCTCAAAAGAATTAGCTGTGAAAGGAGTCACATTTTCAGACTCCCCTCTGGATCAGTTGTGCATTGTAACGTTGACCTGGTTGTGCAACCAGGCAACCAGGCACAACAGATCTTCCCAGAAAGTCCAGGGAATTTCCACAATTCTAGGTGGATAAAGAGTTTCCAGGTGTTTTTGTTCCTTAGGGCATCACCGGTGGGATCAAATTTTAGGCAGAGTCCTAGCTGTCACCTTTTGCTGCTGCTTTTGCTTGTTTGTTTTTGGTTTTCAAGAAGAAAACGCAGGTTTATCTTTGGTTTCTGAGACAAATTCTGAGGTGGCTGCTGATCGAATCAGTACAACATGATTGAAGGCCTCCATAAAGCTTGAATATTCACATTGGTTCAAATTCTCCTCTGAGGTTGTTAAACACTATTTGGCTTCTGTGCATCTCAGAAAAAAAGTTAATGAAAAGGCACCAAATAATTTTCTTGCAACATAACAATTTAAATAAAATAGCCAATTAAATAAAACCTTATTATATGAATAAAATTGCATACAAATAAAACAAAATCTCATTAATAAAATTACATACACAAAATAAAATCTCAATATGAATAAAGTTGCATACAAATGAAATTTCTTTATGATCTCTAAGGGCTTGCAACCGTAGCCCTCTGGCATCTGATCCCTTCAGATCTCAGAGGCTAAGCAGGGTCAGGCCTGGTTAGTACATGGATAGGAGACTGTGTGGGAACACCAGGTGCTGTAGGCTTTGGAGACAGACCTGGCAACCCACTCCCAAAAATCAGTCTGCCATTGCAAACCCTATCAATAGCAGAGAAGCACTGACAATAGTGTTTCTCCTGTTGTACATAGGGTCACTATGAGTCAGATACCGACTTGACGGCACCTAACAACAACGATCTCTGAGTATCTCATTTAAAATTAAACAAATATATTACATTATTCTATAAATCAGAAGTACAGATTTTCAGAGTCTACCCAGAAAATAATAACAAAATTTAGAATAGAACAGCCATTTAGAAACAGCTCTTGCTTTAAAAAAATAGCAAAGCATTGATTCATCTCTGGGGCCCATGAGGTAAGTAAAAGTGAAGAGGACACTGGTCACTGTTCCAATGCCACTTGTCTCTCTTTGACTCTGTTTGTCCTCTCAACATTTCCTCTCAAGTCACTTTCTTCTGCAGACACCTTGGGTTCCAGGAAGAACAGGACGGCTGATAAGCATCTCTTTGACAAGGGACAGGAACTACCCTCAAGCAATGGTGAGCCTGGAAGGACAAAATGTCCCAAAACAAGGACAGCTATGATGGCGCAGCTGCTCTCTGGAGCAGGAGCAATCATCGTATGGGAACCAGACTGCACCTCTCAAGCTATGGTAGTGGTAGCACCTTCTTGGGGCCATACTGCAGAACCAGATCTGAGATAACAATCAACCAGACACACTCTGACCTCTACTGCTTAGTTATACAGACTTCCTGTCCCCGTCCCCTAATTCTTCCTCTGCTTAAACCTAAAGCTCATACCAGACTCCAGTGAAAAACTTGGGGTCATGAGGCACCTTTCCCCATTGCTCTTCCCAATGTGCACATTGATTTAATCTCCTTTCTCTGCTTCTTACATTACTCATCTCTTTAATTGGCATTTTGGTGACAGGTGGCCAAAACTAGTCTGTTGGGACTCCTAGAGTGGGGGCTTTGCCCTAAAACTCCAGTAACAATCCTATAGCATTGAACTTGGATATCCACTAAGCTGTGCTGATATTGTCCATTTAATTTACTGAACAATAACACATAAAGTATATGCTGATCTATTCATTTGGGTGACCAGGTAAAGAAGGTAGCAAAAGAAGGCGGTAATTTACAATGTAAGGTAAGATAGGAGAGATTAGTAGGAAACAGAGAAAGAATTTTAGGGTCAGATTGTGTAGGGCTCAGGATGTCTTGCTAAGTTATCATACTAACATGTCTTCATTCTGAAGATATTGGAGGACAATGGAAAGCCTTTGAACCAAGATTGACAATGAAATCCTGTGTTGGAAAACCCATTTAGTAGTGGCCTTTCGGCTAGGTAAAAAAGGAAAAATGGTAGCTTGGATATCTAACCCATGGATGGGAAAGGATAGCACCTGGCCACATGAGTGTCTTGAACTGTGGAATAGCACTGTCTGATCCTTACCACCTTCTTCTCTGCCTCCATCCTCATAACAGCTCTGTTGCCTCTTACAGTGCACCAGCAGGCACAGGAAAATAGGGCAGTGGAATGCATCTGCTGAACGTTCTGGTCTCACATTTTCATGTTTCATAACCACAAAGGGAAAAAGTCTCCTTCCTATGTTTTCCTTTGGGAAACTTGTGAGGTAGGACTCCAATGGCCTCAGCAGGGGAGCTGGTCACCCCTGGTCAGTGTATCACTGGCCAGAAAAATCTTTGCTTGCCTGATTTACCTATTGGGCCTGTGGGCATAATCATAGTTTCCTCAAAAAAGGGTAATTCTACTACAAGAATAATGGACAAAGACATCATTATAAGTATCTCCTGGAACTGCCACCTGGACTAGTAAGGTGAAGGCGATGGAAAAGCAAAGATTACTCATGCTTAGCTCCTGGATGACCAACAGGCTGTATCTAATCAAGGTTCATGATGGGAAGGGGAAAAGATTAAGCAAAATGTAAATTTACTTTGAAAAGTATTAAATGCTGAAGTAGAGACAAAGGCAACAGAAGTGAACATCTGGAATTCAGAGAAGTTGGTAGAGTCGGAGATTTAGGGGTTAGAAAGATGAGGTGCACGTTGTGAAAGCAGGTGAAATTACTTAAACAGGAAAAGCATGTGAGAAAAGAAATGGGGCTTATATTAAAGAAGGTATGGTGACTATCAAACATACAAAGGCAAAAGAAAAATCAGCAGAGTTCAGTGACTGAGAAGAGTTGCTCAGTCCAACCAGGTGTAACAGAAGCTGAAGAGAGGAAAGCAGAAGGCTAGCATAGATCAGTGACTAGGATGGTTATACCGTTTCAGCAGAACTATTTTGGCAGAGGAATTGGGGATGGAAGCTAGTGGATATATATATATATACACACACATACACACACACACACACACATATATATACACATACACACATATACATACATATATATACATATATACACACACATATATATACATATACATATATATATTTTCTTTTTAAATAGACAAGCACTCTACCAGAGAGCTATACTCCCAGCCTATACTCCCTTCCAAACCCATATGGGGTATTCTCCCTCTGGAACTTTGAATATGAATCAAGTCATATCAAGAAGCAGGACCAGTAGTGAGGGTAGGTGCTGCTCCCCTGGTGTTCCACAGACATGGAGTGCTGGTCAGGAGAGGCACCGTGGGGCAGGTGCAGCTATGGCTGCAGAGGCAGCATTTGCCCTGTGTCTGGGTTCTCAGTGATCTAGATTCCCTCAGTTAGTTTCTGTTCTGTTAACTTTGTTCCTAAAAGTACTCCAAGTTTGTGAGTTATCTGATAACTTTCCAGCCAGTTCTGTTTGGCTCCAGTTAGTCAGAGTTGGCTTCTGTTGTTTATAACCTAGAAACTTGGCAGGTACACATACTTTACCATATTTTACCTCTTTAGGATTCATTCTGTTTTCAAAGGACAATAACTCAATGACATAACTTCAGGAAATTCTTTAATTGGGCTTCTAATTTATAACAGCCATTTCAATGAATATATCCCTATTATAACTAAAACTAATATGGCTTGGTTCAAGTAGAGTTTAAGGTAAGCTAACTTCTGCCTATGGGAAAAGGATGTGGCAGTCCACTCCCCAAAACAACCTCAAAACAATCAGTCATTGAAAACCCTGTGAGGGTCTCTATGAGTCAGACCCCAACTGACGGCACCTAACAACAACAACAACAACAACAACAACAACAACAATAAGAATTCTCTGTCTGGGGCTACAGTTTAGCTCAGTTTGTATGGTGCTGCTCTGTGCTCTCAGAGGTTATGAGTTTGTTCTCCAGCACTGCAAAAGCAGGAGAAGGATGCGGCAGCCCACTCCTGAAACTAGTAGCCATCGAAAACCCTATGAATGTCATTGTCACTTGGACCCAACTTGACTGCATCTAACAACAACAACAACAAACTTCTGTCTGAGTCCTCCATTATGATCAAGTAATATGATAAGTGAATACAATTCCCACAAATTTCAGGTCCAGGTAAAATTGTTGGATCAATATGACTTAGTTTCATATTTTTCTTTTACTTATTAGAATTTAAAGATAGTTTCAATTCATTTGCTTAAAAATACTTATTTCCTAATCAATTATTAATCTTAATCCAAGATCTGAAATTAACATGTACAAATTTGGAAAATAGCCGCTATTTTATACTTAATTTTTTTTCATCATTCATCTAGCTTTATTTCCAGGCAGTGTTTCACAAGCTAACAGAAATCATAAGTGATGCTTACTCGAGTTTCCAAAACTTTTAAGTTTTCACTCTCAATTTGCTTTTCTAAAAATTTTGCATAATTCTGCTTGAGAGTGAAAAATGTATTTTTTATTGGAAATTATTAATGTACAACTTAATGTGTTTCATTCTTACATGCATTTCATTGTGACATTTCCATAGATGCATTTTATTGTACATTGCACAGATAACTTCCCCCTTACCCTCTTGTACACTTCCTTCCCCCATCCCACCCCCCCAACAAAGACCTCTCTTCCATTTGCATGTCTTTTTGTGGTAATATTTTTCTATATATCTTTGGATTCCAATTATGTTTAAGATTGAAACTTTTTCTGTATTTAACTTTTTACATTGTCAGTACTATTACCTGAATTTTCTAGCCTATCCGTATTATTACCATTCTTTGGTATTATTGATGTTATTATTTCCAGGACTATTAAAGTTGGGCTGTTCACCCTGAGGTCACCCCTTCCCCCATTCCTTACTCCTCCTTCTTCTTCCTCTCCCCCCTCTCCTCTCCCAGGATTTCCTGTTTTTGCTAGATCCCTCCCTCCTTCTTTTGCGCTCCCCAAATTGTCCCTTCTCTACTAAGTTGACTTTAGCTTTTTATTATTTTCTGACCTCCACATAGGATTTTTTCCTTTTTTAAATTTTTGATTCAGCTTCTACATGTAAGTGAGAACATGTGGTGTTTATCTTTTTGGGCTAGTGTTTGGTCACTTAAAATAATTTTCTCCAATTCCATCCATTTTGCTGCGAATGGCATTATTTCAGTTTTTTTGATCACTGAGTAGTATTCCATTGTGTATATGTACCATAGTATTTTTATCCATTCTTCTGTTGATGGACACTTTGGTTGATTCCATATTCTTGCTATTGTGAAAAGTGCTGCATCAAACATGGAGATGCAGGTGTCTCTGTGGTATGATGACACATCTTCCTTTGGATGAATTCCCAACAGTGTTATAGCTGGATCATATAGTAGATCTACTTTTAGTTTGTTAAGATACCTCCATATTGATTTCCAAAGTGGTTGGACTAATTTACAGCTCCACCAGCAGTGTAAGAGTGTTCCCTTTTTTCTGCAACGTCACCAGCATTTGTTGTTCTTTGTTTTATTGATCTTGGCCATTCTTACTGGAGTAAGGTGGAATCTCAGAGTTGTTTTAATTTGCACTTCCCTAATGGCTAGTGGGGACTGGGATTTAGCTCAGTTGGTAGAGCACCACTCTGCGGTCTCTGAGGTCCCGAGTTCGATTTCCAGCACCACAAAAATGGGAGAAGGACGTGACAACCCACTCCTGAGGCAATCCAAAAAAAATCAGCCATTGAAAACCCTATAAGGGTCACTATGAGTGGGACAGGACTCCATGGCACCTAACAACAACAACAATGGCTAGCGATGGGGCTGGGATTTAGCTCAGTTGGTAGAGCGCTGTTCTGCAGTCTCTCAGGTCCCAAGTTCGATTCTCAGCACTGAAAAATGGGAGAAGGATGTGGCAACCCATTCCCAAGGCAATCCCGAAACAGTCAGCCATTAAAAACCCTATGAGGGTCGCTATGAGTCGTACTTGACTCAACGACACCTAACAACAACAATAATGGCTAGCAATGTTGAGCATTTTTTCATGTGTTTCATGGCTTTACGGGCCTCTTCATTTGAGAACTGTCTGTTCAGTTCCTTCGCCCATTTGTGGTGTTGTTGTTGTTGTTAGGTGCCATCGAGTAGGTATCCTACTCATAGTGACCCTCATAGGGTTTTCAATGGCTGACTGTTTTGGGATTGCCTTGGGAGTGAATTGCCAGGCCCTTCTCTCATTTTTGTGGTGCTGGGAATTGAACTCGGGGCCTCAGAGACTGCAGCGCAGCGCTCTACCCACTGAGCTAAATCCCAGCCCATTTGTGTATTCGGTTATTTTTTTCTTGGGTATTTTGTTTTTAAAGAGCTTTATTTAAGGCAGAGCACTGCTCTGCAGTCTCTAAGGTCCTGAGTTTGATTCCCAGCCCTGCTAAAATGGGAGAAGGACATGGAAACCCACTCCCAAGGCAATCCCGAAACAATCTGCCATTGAAAACCCTATGAGGGTCGCTATAAGTTGGACACAACTTGACAGCACCTAACAACAACAATTGAGTTTATGGGAGAAGGGCCTGGCAATCCACTCCCAAGGCAACCCAGAAACAGTCAGCCATTGAAAACCCTATGAGGGTCATTATGAGTTGGATACCGACTCGACAGCACCTAACAACAACAACAACAACAACAACAACAACAACAACAATTTAAAAAGACCCCAGTGACTCCAAGGTAACTTATACAGGCAACTGTATAAGAAAGAACTTGAAAATTCCTTTTTGATATTCTCTAAGACTTGAATTCCATTTATATGTACCTTATTCCTTCTTTAGAAACTCACATGAGATTGGAATTGAGCAGAAACATGGCTTACAGTAATTTAAATTTAAGTTTCTTCATGTTCATAAAACTGTTAAAGATTGTAGTTGGTAAAAATAAAAAGTGTACAGATGAGATTTCTGTAACATTTCAAAATTAATGTTTTCTGTTTATTTAATTTACCTATTTTTTCAGAGATAACTCTGAGAAGTGTTTAGACTTCTATGATCCATCTATAATAATAATGCAAGTATTGAAAAGCTTACTAAATTTAATGTGACTTTTTTTTCTCCCACAGAGAAAAACTAAGATTGAAGAATTATGCTAGTATTTTGCTGTGATGGGAAGGAAAATCATGATTTTATCAACTGTTTTTTTAATATAAGGTAAAGAATTTATAAAAAGAAACCCTAGGTATCATATTTCATGTTAATTCCGTGATATAAATCAGCCGTTTTTATAGATTTGAAACTAAGTTCAGAAAAAAAAAATCTCAGAAGCTACAGGCCTGCTGACCCTGTAAACTGTAAAATGTGTTAACAGCAATAAATTCTGCTCCATCAGTTCAAAGGGCATTTGATTATACTCTGCTCTGTCAGGGCCACTTACATCGGAGCTCATCTTGGAATGATAAACAAGGCAGGCCTGTAATGTACACCAGAGAGTGACAAGACGCACCTGTCACTTCTAGTTTTGAAACAAAACAGTAGGCACTTGCAGGCAGCTGTGTCATCCCTGAGTGAGTCTATTTGCAGGCTCAGCAACAGGCCAAAGGAAATACTCTGCATCAACTCAGACTCCAACCTCACAAAGTATGTATTACTTTTGTGAGATCATTTGATTAGAAAATTGTGTTGGCTAAAACCTGTTAATAAAATTCTTTCTATATTCTACAAGGCTGCTGATCTGTGATTTTTTTCCGTAGGTACAACATTTCAAGCACTCTAAAAAGTATTGTAGATAAATGTTAAATGTTCAATCAGCAGAAGAACATAAATTACTATATTATAAACTTTCTATCACATGGCATTTTCTTACCATGATTTAAAAATATTCTAGAAGTTTAATTTACATATCTGTAAGAGGAAAAAATGGGCTTCATTGAAGTTTTTCCAGCCTTGAATGTTTTGTTTTAGTCATTTATGCCAAATCATGCATATCCCATAAAGAACCTCCACAACAAACCCGTCTTTTAAATTTTATTTCAGGATGATTAATTGAAATACCTTTGGATCTTAAGTTTTTCTTTTTAACACTTGTTACCTGTGCTGGTTTGTTATTGACAGAGTATTTATTGATCATGTGGAATTACTTACTACTTGGAACATATGTAGGAAATGGCTCTTGCTTTCTTGGTATTTCTATTCTAAAGGAAACCTATGAAACCTCCTAAAAGAATGTGGTGTTTTGCTTGCCTATTTATATCTACCTTATTCTAAAAAATAATTTGAAACAGATTTGACACTCTTGAAGAATTTGTTTCTATTTTTGTCTGATTCTCCATGATTCTGAGAGAATTAAAATCTAAAAAGAAATTTCATACTTTCATTGAAAAAAATGCCTTGTAACTTTTTTTAACTTAAAATGTTCAGACTTTATGTCCACCTTACATCTTGACAGGCATGGTTTAATTTTTAAACTTGCAAGTTTCATTGCAATTGCTCCTTTTGATATGACCAGTGGAAATAGCCTTAAAATTCACTAATTTATTATTCAGTCCATTAAAAGGTTAACCATTTAGAACTTTTATTCCATATTTTTGTGGAATATAGTATTGAGTTAAATTTGAAGTATTTTTAATAAGCTAATTTCTAAAAGAGGGACTTGGGGTGCTGAGATAAATTTAATAAGTTGCAATTATGTTGAAAAATTCTGGGAATCAATTCAATGACTTAAAATTTTAAAGAAAATGAGTTGTTGTTCTTAGGTGCCATCTAGTCAGTATCTGACTCATAGTGACCCCATGCACAACAGGTGAAACACTATTGTCAGTGCTTCTCTGCTATTCATGGGGTTTTCGATGGCTGATTGTTTTGGGGGGAGTAGGTTGCCAGATCCTTCTCCCAAGCCTACTGCACATAGTGTTCCCAGGTGGTCTCTCATCCAAGTACTAACCAGGCCCAACCCTGCTTGGCTTCCAAGATCTGATGGGATTGGACACCACAGTGCTATGGCTTCAGGCTAAGAAAATGAGTATGATTACTAAATGCATTGCTTAGTTTTAAAATAAAATAAAATCAAACAGAAAAGTTATTAGAATTAGCATTCCTTTTACATTTATATTAACAAAGGTTAGTAATTATTAATTTTGTTGTTATTGTTAGGTGCGATAGAGTCGGGTCTGACTCATAGAGACCCTATGTACAACAGGACAAAGTACTCTCCCATAACTGTGCCCTGCCCTCTAATGTTGTCAGTGCTTCTTTGCTATCCATAGGGTTTTCAATGGCTGGTTGTTTGGGAAGTGGGCTGCGGGGTCCTTCTCCCTAGCCTGCAGCATCTGGTATTCCCAGGTTGTTGCCCGTCTAAGGACAAACCAAGCTTACCCTGCTGAGCTTCCTAGATTGGATGGGATAGGATGCTAGGGTGCTATGGCTGAAAACTAATTATTTATTTACTGCCCCTATATTTTATTTTGATTAAAATTATGGTTGACTATGACTAAAGCAAACTATTAGAATTGCTACAAATATACTTTATAATTTATTTTTCTTATAGGAATATATCTCAGTGTTCTGTTTGCATACCTATAATTGAAGAATTGAATCTTGCTCTAATAAATGTTTATTCAGTGAATGCAACATTACTGTATTATTAGGATTATTCATGGAGTATTAATCTAGTTTACCTTTATTATGCTTTAGAATATTCATAGTGTTCCTGATATAGGAAAAGATGAGGCCCACAATTCATGAAATTTAGATATTAGCTTTACCCTATATTTGGTGACAAAACTTATTGATAGTAACCAGTTATATGCTGTTTCTTTTTCAGAGAAGAGGAGACAAATCAAAACGTTCTCTAGTAAACACATTAATGGCCCAACAAAAGTAGTTAATGTATTATTGAATTTATTTGTGATTTCTCAATGGTTTTCCAATTTTTAATGTGAAGTCCTTATTTGATGTTAGTATTGAATTCGAGTTTTTAAAATATATTTTTGTTCTTTGCCAACAACTTTTCAAAAGTAGACCATTATGTTCCTTTGGTAAATTTTGCAGAAGGGCAGCTGTCATCTGTGGAAAGTCACCAAACAATATTAACTATGCCAGGTGAGAGTAATAACAAATGTGTGTGTCCCATACGTGGCCGACATGTGGGCTCAGTGCATGTGTGGATTACTTTCCCCATCCTCTCGTGAAAATCCATTTTCTGTTTCATATAAATGGTGCATTCACTGGGTATTGCTTCTGCTGCATGCGATGCTTGCCACATTTCTGGCAAACAATGGATATTGAAATAATAATAAAGGACTAGAATTTTTTCTTTTTGAATATAATGCCTCAACAGATGCTTTCAAACATTCTCATAATGGACTGAAACAATATGCTCTCAGGTAGAGTTTAAACTTGTAATTTTCAGTATCAACATCAAATATTGTATACTTCTTGAAATTTTTGAAAACTAGGATTTTTGTCTCCTACTCAAATAAATGCCTCTGCCTTTCTCCTTGGTCCTTACATTGTATCACCTCCCTCACCACGGAAGGGTCTATAATGCTTGCAACACACAGCTGTGGTCTACAGATGAATTTCTCATCATGTTCAGCCACAATAGGTGCGAAAAACCTAATTTGGAGCAAATTGTCATTGGAGAAAGTGAAAATAGTTTATATTAATAAAAGAAACTGTGAGGTACTTCCCACGTGTTTTGCAGATCCTAGAGTTCTATGAAACTCTTGAAAATGCATCGTGAGTGTATCCAGATAGAGTTCGATGGGGCAATAAGACTTCCGCCGTCAATTATTTATGGAAAGCCCGTCTGGAGACAGTCATGCCAAGCACCTGAATCTGTTTTAATGGTGGAAGTGGACACATATGCTTAGGGAGTTCAAATCCTTTATGAGTAACACTCACTTATGATATATAGGCAGAACACAAAGCCATGGATTTTTTTCTCCTTTAGCAATGTGGTTATTCTGCAGGACCTGTATCACAGATCTTTGTTAATGTAGTTAGCATTGCGACTGTTGTTTGAAAATATTTAGAAGCCATTCTCCATAATGGTACTGAAGACAAGAAGAATTTGTGCTTTTAAAGAGTATGACAAATATAAGTGGTCTGTGTTTATATCTTTAGAGGTTAAAAATGTTAAGAATATTAATTGATTAATACCTAATATTAGAATATGGTAGTGTTTCTCTTGATAAACCTAGTTGGAAGATTTTCATCACATTGGGACAAACTTGTTCCCAGGAGTACCTGTATTGTCAGTATATCTCACTCTCTTAATGATGATAGAGTAAGTGGTATTTGACAGTAGAGTAAGGTTTTAAAGTTTATTACTAAATTCATGATAGAGCACTTGGCTTGCATGTGCAAGGCCCCAGATTTGATCTCCGATGCTGGGAAAAAAATGAAGGACATCTGAAATGTACTGAAAACACAACATGGATATTTTTGGATTCAGAACATCTTGGGATATAAACATATTCATATTATATTGTACCTGAATTCCTTTTTATAACTCTAACAAACATTTTTAAATCAATTGAAAATAGCTGTGAAGAGGGTCATATAGTATATCATAATGCATAAAGAATGTGGTTACATTCCAAATATATGCACTTTTTCTGAAAATGGATGATTAGATAGAAGGAAACACCATTTATTCTGATTTTGACTAAATTAATCACATGTATTTTCCCAGCATGTATATATATCATGTAAGCATTTATATATGTAATATGTATTTAAATTTCTATGTACCCTGTTTATAAATTAAATTTCAAATTTTCAGGTGTTGACTATACTCATCATAACACATCAGGAATAAAACAAACATTTAATCTCTAATTGTGTGAAAAGAAATGAGCAAAGCACATTTTTTGTATTGTGTTCTTTTGGTCTAGGAGCAATGGTTTCCTAAAATTCTTCTGTATTCTCACGTAATCCCTTATTATCTCAAAAGACTCATAATTTAATTTAATGTTCTTTGGTCTTTCTATATAACATTTACCATCTAAATAATTTTGATATTTTGTTTTGTTTTGTTTTTATCTTTGTTTTCTCTTTCCTCAGCCTTGATAATGGAGCAACTTGATGAAAACCTTGGAAACACAGTAATCAGACCTATGAGATTTGTGGAATCTAATATATTTTCACTGCATGGGGATTCCAATGTATAAATCCTAAATGCAACAAAGAAGTGAAAGGTCCCTTAAGGTTAACATTTGCACTTAAAAAATTTTTAAATATACAAGTTTCCTTTCAAAATCTATAAATTCCTGAGTAGCATCATAATCTATACATTGGGACAGATAAAGTAAAATTGAGGAGCAAAACATACACAAAGTGTGTAGCATTTAAACAATTATGGTCATAGCTTTTATTTAAAAATGACTTTGGGAGTTTTAAAAGTTTGTATTTGAAAGTTTCTTCTTTTATCTATTCCCTCAAAGCACCTCCAAGAAAATGGCTCTTTGAATTTGAAATTCACTTCTAAGTTTATGGTAGCTTATGTAGCAAGCGGGAAAATTGACTTTGTGCACATGAGTGGTCTCTGCTGTGCTGGTGAAGGTCTTTCCCAGAGCTACTCAGCCACTTTCCACAGTACTGGAATACAAGAATATTTATTTCTTCTTCCTTTGTTTTCAAGATTTCTCAAGTCTTAAAATTGGCATCTTAAGAAACCTTGGGAAATGCGAGGAAAAAAGAAGAAAGGAATTAAAAGAACAACTCTATATTAGCTAAAAGGGAGGAATAAAACAGTACACCCAATATGTGCTTTCTAGTGAGAAATAAAGTTAAGGAAACAAAATGAAATTGAGCATATTAGTGTCTACTCCAACTAATATGAGTTACAAGTAACTGTAACCTTTAGCACCACGAATCTGTAAAATTACTACCAATGGGAAATGGTAGAATCCTATTACTTGAGTCATTGAAAACCAAAAAAAAAAAAAAAAAATTATGGGAATTATATGAATGAGAAAGCAGGCCAAAGGTTTATTACTTCTGTCTTCTATATATCATATGATGCCATGCACTTCAGTTAAAAAAAAAACAGACTATGAAGAGTGTTCAAATCATTAATCTTTTAGAATAGAGGCGTGGAGACATCCTTTGTAGCATTAGGCAATTCTTTCTCTTTATTTGCTACTTTAATTACTTAAATAGTATAAACTAAATTTAAAGAAAAGAGATTAATCATTTCCATTATCTATTCCCTCCCTTCGCTTTTGTTATTCCCACTTTGAATTTGAAACGAGATCCATAAATCACTTTAACGTCTATATTTATGGCTGGCGATACACAGGCCATGAGGGATGGGGCAGGGGACTAGAGCCTCAGTGTTTGGCTCTCACAATGATTCATGAAAGCATGTTGTATTTTTGGTGTAACTCAGGGTCTTAGGGACAAGTGGAGCTTCGACAGAAAGGCCTCCAGGTCAGTGCTGCACCGAGGTTATGATGCCGATTGAAATAGTGTCAGGGAGAGTTTGGAATTGAAAACTATGGGGGAAGTTCGACAAAATGAAAGAATGCTAGGCTTGGACTCCTGTGCTAGACTGGCTTTGCTTACGGTGAGTGCGATAAAAGAGTGAACGGTTCTCAACTGTACAGTTTAGTTTTACTGAAGTTTCTCTTGACGTCATGATTGAGTGCTTCTCTATGAAAACCAGAGCCCCTTAAAAATAGAGCAATTTAGTAGGGAATGCAAAATGGTGCAGCCAGCCGCTTTGGAAAACCATTTGGCAGTTCCTCTAAAGGTAAAGCTCAATGTTACTATATGATCCAGCAATTCTACTCATGGGTATATTCTCCCAAGAGAGCTGAAAATATATACCCATGAAAACTTGTTCATGGATGTTTGTAGCAGCATTATTCATTGCAGCCAAAAAGTTGAAACAACTCAAGTATCCATTAAATGAAGAACAGAAACACAAGGTATAGTATATTCATAAAAAGGAATATTATTAAGCCATAAAAATGAATTAAGTACTGACACATGCTACAACATTGATGAGCCTTGATAACATGCTAAGCAAAACAATTCAGTTACAAAGTGCCATGTATCATATGGTTCCATTTACATGAAATATCCAGAACAAATAATTTCATAGACATGAAGGAAGTAGATAAGTGGTTGCCAGGCACTAGAGAGAGGGAGGAATGGGGTGTGATGACCAATGGATGTTAGGTATCTTTTTTGGGATGATGAAAAGATTTTGAAAGCAGATAGTAGTGATAGCTTCACAACTCTGTGAATACATTAAACATCACTGAATTGTACACTTGAGAAGTATAATGAATACACAAGTCAATGGGAGAGTAAAGTTTTGAAATATGGTGGAAAGATGCATTTGGTAGATCATTGCATTTAGTTTTGTCAATTTTAAAAACAGGGGATTAAAGTTAGAAATTGTAAATAAAGTTTTCCTGCCAATGCTCAATTATTCTGTGTTATGGTTACCATGCCAAATATATGGAGTTTTTTTCTAAGTAAATTATACTATATTAAATGTGGGTAGATAAACTGGGTGCAATGGTGCATGCCTCTAGTCCAAACAACTTAAGAGTCAGAGGCAGGAGGATTGTAAATTCAAGGCCAGAGGCAGCCCACATTACTTAGTGAGAATCTGTCCTCATGTTCCCACTCCCCAAATGAACACGAGTACAGTCCAGTGGTAGAGCACTTGAAAAATATGTGCAAGGCCCTGGGTTCAACCCCCAACTACTAAAACAAAAATAAAAACAAAAACAAAACCAGTGGGTAGATAGAAAAAATGGTTGTGTTTGAGGGAAAATATAGATACCATAAAAGTGCATTGGACTGGGGTTTATCTCAGTTGGTAGAGTGCTACTCCACAGTCTCTGAGTACCAGGGTTGGATTCCCAGAACTTCCCAAATGGGAGAAGGACATGGCAATCCACTCCCACAACAACCCAGACATAATCAGCCCTTGAAAATCTTATAATGGTCGCTATGAGTTGAACCCGACTCGACAGTGCCTAACAGCACCACCACCAACAACAACAATGTAAAAATACATTATGCCAACTACAAGAAAAACTACTCAATGACTGTGTATACATTCCTAGTTTAAATAATACAAATGCTATTTGGGGAAATCGGAAGATATGTTATTATATAATGATCATGATAGAATTCACTGATCCAAAACATGATCACTGAAGAGATTTAGATTGCATAGTTGTTTTTTAGAGGAAGCTTTCTTAAACTTGAAAGAAAGGATAGTATACTGTGTGTACTCTAAATAGAGACCCAAGGGTTGCAGGGTGTACTATTGGAAAATATCAACTCATGCACAGCAAATGTCAACATTCTATTAATGTAAGAAGGAATCTAAAGGAATTCAGTTTGCCAATATGTAATTTTGGAAAATAACACTAACAGAAAATGTAGGCAATGGTAGGGGAAAATGTGAAACTGAAAAAAAATGGAACTATAGAGAGTATTCTTAGAACTATCCAAACACTTGAGCCGGGTGCGATGGCGCACGCCTGTAATCCTAACAGCTTGGGAGGCGGAGGCAGGACGATCGCAAGTTCGAGACCAGAGGCAGTCTGCGTAACTTAGTGAGACCCTGTCTCAAAAACTGAAAAAATGGGTTGGGGGTGGGGCTCAGTGGTCCAGCACTTGCAAAGCATGCAAGCGCGAGGCCCTGGGTTCAACCTCCAGTACCACAAAAAACAAACAAACAAACACAAAACTATCCAAACACTTCAGGAAAGGACAAGAGATGTGAAAAATAATAAAAAATATTCAATTGGAAGAGCAAAAAGTCCCACATGATAAAAAAGACAAGCTTTATAAAAATGTGAGCCTGCAGCCCTAGTCCTGTGGCATCTGATCCCATCAGATCTTGGAAGCTAAGCAGGGTCGGGCCTGGTTAGCACTTGGATGGGAGACCACCTGGGAACACCAGGTGCTTTAGGCTTGGGAGAAGGACCTGGCAACCCCCTCCCAATCAATTTGCCATTGAAAACCTTATGAATAGCAGAGAAGCACTGACAATAGTGTTTCCCCTGTTGTACTTAGGGTCGCTATGAGTCGGATACCAACTCGATGGCACCTAACAACAACAACATAAAAATGTGGGAAAGTCATAAAATTGAGATAAACAAGAGTTCTTATTGAAAGTGACATATCTGGTATTATGAGAAATATGGTGTTTAATTTGTAAAAATATTATTACAATAAAAGATACACTGCTATTATTCTTCCTTGAAATACTCTCCTTGGCTTTGAACACACTTACTGGACCATTTTTACCACTTTCTGAAGCAGTTCTGGAAGTTCTCTTTCATGAGTTTCTTTAGTTGCACTATTGTGGCTTCCTTAATGCCCAGAATCAATTCAAAACATTTTCCTTTCATGGTCATTTTGACTTTGGGGAAGAGTCAGAAGTTGCACAGGGCCAGATATGGTGAATGATGAGGTGGATGAGGAAACATCATGATGTTTTTTTATGTGACAGAAATTGCTCTACCAGAAGAAATGTGTGACATGGAATTTTATCATGATGGAGGGTAAAACTAAAGACACAAAAACAGAGGTTGAGAATTGAGAATTGGCTGGAGTGGGCCATGAAAGAACTCTGGGGGAGATGGAACAAAGTTGGATATTTTGCATAAATAGGTATCAAAATATGATCAATCTATACAGTTAAGACAGTGCTTTATTGTCATAGTAGTAGAAAAGCAAACCTGTAGAAAAAATGCCTGTAGCCATACCACTGTGGCGTCGGATCCCATCAGATCTCAGAAGCTAAGTAGGGCCGGGCCTAGTTAGTACTTAGATGAGACACTGCCTGGGAACACCAGGTGCTGTAGGCTTGGGAGAAGGACCTGGCAACCCACTCTCCCCCAAAACAATCAGTCGTCGAAAACCCTGTGAATAGCAGAGAAGCACTAACAATAGGGTTTTGCCTGTTGCATGTAGCCGACTCCAAGTCACCTAACAATAACAGCATAGAAAAAAAACAAGAGTATTATGTTGGCTTTTAAAAAATGACATGCATAAAAAGGGGGACACAATTTGTGTACTACTGTCTTTTAAAATGGCATTTGGGTGATGTTTGGATTAGAATATTTTGAAAATATTATCTGTGTCCCTTTTTGTGTAAGTTATTTATTATTTTTGTAGTGGGAGAAGGACATGGCAGCCCATTCCCAAAATCAATCAGCCATTGAAAGCCTTATGAATGACAGAGGACAATTGTGCCAGGCATAGCACAGTGTCTGGTCAAATTTAAACTGTTGCATAGAGTCACTATGAGTCAGACCTGACTCTACAGGTACCTAACAACAACAACAATCTTTTTATAGATACATGTTTTCCTTTTTCTTGGACGAAAACTTACGAGTATAATTTATTGGTTATAGGAAAGACATATATTTAACTTTATAAAAACTGCCAAATGATTTTCTAAAGTGATTTTTGTCATTTTACCTTCTTATCAGAAATAAATCAGAGTTCCAGTTTCTACCTAGTCACTCATATTTAGTTTTGCCAATCTCAATAATTTTAGCCATTTTTGTGGATGTCAAGTGGTAAATTATTATGGTTTTAATTGTGTATCCCTGATAACTAATAAGGTTCAACAATTTTGAATGCTTATTGGATATTTGTGGATCTTCTCTGGTGAAATGTCTGTCAAGTATTCATAGTGTTCATAAATTTTAAAACTTATTTTCTTTACATTATGGACTTTTGTTGTTTTTGTTAGGTACCATCGAGTCAGAATCTGACTCATAGCGACCCTACATACAACAGGCGAAACACTGTTGTCAGTGCTTGTCTTCTATTCACAGGGTTTTAGGTGTAAAGTTCTTGTCATATGCCTTTTTCATGTGTATACTATAAGCATTATCTTCCAGTTTATGACTCTACCTTTCATTTTTTATCAGTAATTTTGATAAGTATATCCAATACATTGGAGAAGATTAATTAAATTTAATTTATATTTTTGAATATGATTACTACTTTTTTACATAAGATGACCAAATACTTTTCACACTTAAATAATATAATAATTTACCTGGCTTCTCATGATAAATCAGGGAAAAAGCCTCATAGATTAAAAGTAAAAGCCTTTGCAACTTCTAATAAGATAGATTATGAATATGCTACTATAGTAACTCTGTCTGGGACTTTTATTATACTTTCAAAATTTCATGTTCTCGTTCTTCAAAGAATGACCTAAAATTGTTGCTAAAATAGATTAAAAACAAATTGAAATCCAGGAAATACCAGTTTTTCTTTTTATTTCTTGCTGATCTTAAAACCAATGTTATTGTTGTTAGGTGCCATCGAGTTGGTGTCCAACCCATAGTGACCCTATGTACAACAGGTGAAACACTATTGTCAGTGATTCTTTGCTATTCATAGGGTTTTCAATTGCAGATTTTTGGGGGGAGTGGGCTGCCAGGTCCTTCTCTCAAGCCTATAGCACCTGGTGTTCCCAGGCAGTCTCCCATCCAAGTACTAATCAGGCCCAAACCTGCTTAGTTTCTGAGATCTGACGAGATCTAATGAGATCTGACCGGGTCGGATACCACCTTAAAACCAGGCCTTAAAATCAATATGCTAACTAAAACATTTAGTAATTAAAAGAAAAACTAATATGGCAAATCACATGAGTGCTGTTGTGTTCCTTCTCAAGGCATCTACTTGTGCAAAACATTTGATTATTTTTAGGAACAACTCATCATCTGAATCCACACATTCATGTACTTTATCTATGCATATAACCTTTCTTTATATCTGGGAAAACCTTTCCTCTGGATGGTCTTACATATTGAAGGCTGAATTTATTGTTAATCAGCAACAGGTGGCTGACATACAGAGCTATGCCATTAGTGTATTTTTTAGGTATTTCTAGCAATGCTGTTCTGATTTCTGTGAAGCTAAAATCAAGTTTGATTTTGTACCACGAGACCAGTATCTTTGGTGAGGTATAAACCTTGGTTTACCTGTTTCATGTACTGTGATCAAAACAAGATGACTCACTTCAGAATATGCTTTATAAACTAAACTAAAAGCAAGGACAGAGTTGGAAAATACGTTCTAGTCAATACATTTTTTTTTTTAACACAAGAGGCTTAAAAAAAAGTTTTGACTGTTCCATTTTGCACATTACTTTTGGCTTCACTGTTTTCCATTTTCATTTGTGTTTGAAGTCCAGGGGACAGCACCCAGCACAAATTGCCATTACTCTGCAACTGACCTGCTGCTGACCTCCATAAGAAAAGCTGAACCAGCAACCAAGAGCACATGCAAGAAGGATGCTTGCAGCCCATCTGGGGGAGAAAAAGGTGCTGGGTTGCTTTTTCCCTCCTTTCTTTTCCGAGACAATTACAATGTACTCCCACTTAAAAAGAAAGAAAAACACCATCAACAAAAAGCTGGTCCATCTGTTAGCCTTCTTCTTCCACTAATGCCTTTTGAGATTAACTGTGTGGGAGGAACCAAAGCATGAGAGGTACTGTCCTGAGCAGTCACCGAAAGGAGGGCATTTTCTGCTCAAGCAGTTTCTGTTTTTTTGCAAAATCAGTACACAAGTTTTATTATGAGAAGTAGGTATTGAGTTTCATTCCTGAAGGATGTAGCTTGTTCTTGGGAAAGGAGTGAGTAGATGCACATTAACGGAGAGGTGCAGATTAGCTAATAGATTATACCAAAGGGGAAATATGCGTGCTGATTCTGTTCTGAGAAAATAAAACCTACGTAAGGATTATCACCAATCTTTGCAAACAAGGATGACTCAAAAGCTAATAACTTTAGAGCTTCAATTTCCCACAAAGATATAAGGCTGGGAAATTAGAACCATGGCAAAAAGAAAAGAAAAGGAAAAGCATTTGCTACTTGTTATATTAAGAATGTTTTTAAGGCCATAAAAATGGAAAATACGATTTTTGTGTGCTTAGTTAAAAGTATCTCTAGTACATATTTTAAAAGCATGAAAATAAACAGTTTCAAATGGAAAGAGTTAAATTTGCAAAGTTCCATGATAAGTTATTATGCTGAACCACTGAGGAGCAAAAGAAAACGTCACTGTGTGGGGACACGGGGTGGAGATCCATCTTCTGGGACTGAAAGAAGACAGCAAACACTCCTTTCTTTTTTATTGGTTAGAATATTCATGAGATTGTGGAGCAACATAATTTTATGGAGCAAGGAAGGTCATGCCTCTCACAGAATCCGCATCTTTTCCAATCAGAAAGTGATCACCTGGGTACCCCTTGTATGCCTGAGGGATCTTCAGTGACTAATGCAGGAAGATATTGAACCCTAAGGAGTTGGGGGTATTTAAATGTTTTATTTATTCTTTGAAGATTCTCAGGAAAGAGCAAGGCTAATTTCTCCCTGAGATCTTCTTTCCTAATTGAGTAAAGAAATATTAAAATTAAAAGGATTCTGAGGATCTCTAGGAATGATTTGAGGGAAAAAAGAAGAAAAACAGAAAATGAAAAGACAGCATGTTTTCCCTTATGGACCCTATCAAGACTTCACAGAATTGAAAATTAAGTGTTGTAGTGTAAGAAGACTGTTATCTATCCTAGCCAAAGAACATGGGGGGAAATAAATTTAATTTTAATTATGTGATAGGCTGTGCGAGTATGAGATTAAGCCAATTTAGAACTTCCTATGTGAATCAAATGCAAAAAGCAAACAAACACACAAACAAAAAAAAATTTCCCAAAGTTTTCCTCACCCTCTCTCCTAGCATGGGAATCCTCTGACAGTCCCAGTGGATGACAAATTGGAGTCATTGCCCTAGTTCTTGCTCTTTGCCCCCCATTCTCTATCCCCATAAAAGGACCAGACATATGGGGCTAGAGCCGAATTCTGAACTGGATAGAGGAGGAAAATAAGCAGAAAGCCCATTGTCACCAGTGAGCACTGAAAAATTATCCAGGATGCCCCAGTCTCTCAAACAACAGGGCTGGGTACTATGTTGCTGCAGCTATTGCTCTGCTTAGCTATATCACTAAAGCACTAACGTGGCCATTTGGTGTAAACTTTCTTTTTTTTGCTCAGGGTTACCAGAGGTATGCCTTTGGAAGATTTCACCTGTCTGAAGGAATAGAGTCATGGCACATGGTGGTTTCCTCCCCACACTTTCTCGTGGATGGGATGGGATTTTTCCTATTGTCATCATACCTTCAGTACTAACCAGGAACACTCCTACAGGTGGGCTCTTTGACACAGACACAAGTCTGTTAAGTTACCTTAAGTAATTACACTTAGTCCACCAGTTATGACTCTAAGGTTTATTAGGTGCTAAGCTCTTTGCTTAGGATAGGCAAGTCATGTAAGATGAAATTCTGTCCTTGAATTGTTGGCAGTTTGGTAGAGATTTCTATTAGTTTATCTCTTATTTAATCTTTTCACATCATGAGTGCTATGATAGAAGTATAGAAATTTTAAGGAGATATTTAAAAAAATAATGAATCTAAAAGGATCATATTAATTAATTAGTTAATTAATTAATTATTGTAGTACTGGGGGATTAAACCTAGGGCACTCCACTACTGAGCTGCACCCCCATCCCCCTTTTTAAATTTTTTTTTTGAGACAGGGTTTTGATAAGTTACACAGGCTGCCTCTGGCCTTAAACTCTTGATCCTCCTGCCTCAGCCTCCTTAGTCACTGGGATTACAGATGTGCAATGCAGCACCTGGCAATAATTCATTTTTTAAAATAAAGAAATTCTTATGTACACATCTATGGTTTCTTTAGCGTAAGGAGGCCATGCCATTGGTAATGGTATCTTCAAATACAAAGACTGCCTTTGTATGTGCTTAACTGGCTATCTGGAAATGTCCCAAACATGTGTCTATATAATGGAAAGCTTATGATAATTTCATTGGTAGTACAGGAAAGTATGCCAGACAAAAATAAGTAGACAAGAAATGAGGAAAATATACAATGGATGAAGAAGGCAATCATTTGTGGTCTGAATGAAATTTCTTAACATTCATTTCTCTACCCAAGTAACCATGGTGAAAGTACATTACTTCCCCTAAAATACAGAATGAAAAACTTGGAGAAAATGACTGGATTTGAATAGCATCTACAACATTAAGTAGTAAAATAATATTCACTTAATGCTTTTCTTTCTGATTATTCCAGATTTCTAGAGTGTATATGAATGCAATATTTTTCCTAAGAAATTATTTTACCCTAAGGAAAATAGTTAATAATGAACAGTAATTAAGCTAAATTCCCTAATAATTGTGTGTGAAAAAGAAATACTAGTAGCATGTATTTCCTGCCTTAGATAGCTTAAAATAATGACTGCCATACTTATACCCACTGGATGATTCAAATTTCTTAAAAATAACTTCTGTTTCTACAATGGAGTAATAAAATTTTCCCATTCTAAGATCTTCTGTCATGTCATAGACAGTCAAAGGATGACTATTATTCTTGAGGGCATTAAAAATCCCATATAGATTTGGCTTTGTGAGAGTATAAAAGGTAGTTGTTGCTAGCAGACATGAAGAGATGCTGGCAAGATAACTATGAAAGACATTCAAGGGGATATATTTTCATGCCTAAGTAATCTGTTGATGTCCATTCAAAATAGTTAGATTTCAGATTGGTGTTATTGGCTGTGATGCCCAAAGCACTTAGCAAGTGAGAGTTGATATTTACTGCCAAGCTATCTTGCTAACATCATCTTCACTTTGCCCTGCTTCCCTATTTATCAACTTATTCAAAAACAGGAATTTAAACTTCATCTAAAATAATCTTGATTTCCAAAGTAATTTGGTCTCTAGACTAGCTATCTATTAAGTACACAATTATTCCTGTTATCCCATTAAGTTTGCAAAAACAACCTCTCAGAAATGTTTGCATTTTTAACAGAAAAAATAAAATGATGTATAAAACCCATCAAGACAGTTTTGATTATTCTTTTTATGTGTATGAATATACTATTAACTAAATACTTTATGTATTCTAAACAGATTTTTCTATGCCTATGTTTTCTTGTTTAATGTAAAGAAAGATTTTGTTTTTGGAAATGTACCTACTTAGATAACTTATTATTTATACTATCTGTTTTAGCTATACTATTTTTTAGTATGATCAATATGCTTAATTCATACAGATGATAGTTTCCAAAAACTTCCAATAGGGTAATGCTTAATAGACAAAAGCAGACAGTGACTTTCAAGGTGTTGGTTGGAATATGTTCTTAGAATCAAAGGCTGTGATTGGGTGTCAAACTTTCTAATGGATACAAACAAGCAAAAATTCCAATTTTGGCATTTTTCACAAGTGAAAAATACAATTGGTATAAGATCTACTTTTAAAACTTAAGAAGCTTCTCAAGGGTCTGTGAATGGAAAGCTAATTTCATTGAATTGAATCAGATTTTTGAGTGAGACAGAGGTGATGACAAAATACTTTAAGCACATAAGAAATCATTTTGATTCTAAATTTTGCAGGTAACTACTAATCTACTTCTTGATAAAATTTTATAAGATGTTCTCCAGTCCATCCATTTTGTTCCAAAAAACATAATTTCATTCTTCTTTATTGCTGAATAATATTCCATTGTGTATATATACCATGATTTTTCAATCTACTGCTCTTTTTATGAGTCATGTTTTAGTGGTATATTTCTTATAATAAGTTTTAATTAATTGTACATAGAATTCTGGCCAGAGTGCCAGAGTGCCTTAGAGTGTAAAACAGGTTAGGAACCTTCTAAATAAAGTTTTTAAATAATGATATTTAGAACATTCTCAAATGAATATACACATATTAAAGGATAAAACTATATTTATATATGAATAATAATAATTATGGGCCATATTTAAGCAATTGCACTTGTATTGGTACATCTCATCACACCCTATGTAAGCTAGACTAAACTCACAGCAAGAGCTTTATTTTGTGGTTAATCATATAATCACAAGATCCAAGTTATGTCACTAAAAAGAAACATGTTTTTATCCTAAGAATATTTTTGGTTTTACTCAAGCATCAGTATTACTCTGAAATGTCCTATCAGTTGAGGAAACAAATGTGAATATTCTGGTTGCTGTCTCCTGCCTTGATTTTAATGCTATTTCCTTTTCAAAAGAACCTTTAAAAAAGCATAAATTAGAAATGTTGGAAATTAGAATGGTTTAGTGCAAGAAACACTATAATAATATCCCATAGGTCTCTCTCCTGGCACCAAAGACTTGGACAAGTCATTCAGCCTTTCTGAGTCGTACAGTTCTCCCATATGGAATAGGTGGGGTTAATCACTATGGGCATCCATGTGGTCATAGAGGACTCTAGGTATCCATGAACTTCTGACACTCACCCAGGAAGGAATAACCTCAGGGGAGCATATGGAAGTCCCTTGGCTTGCCTTTGGCTTTGCTTTTAGTCTTCAGTTATTCTGAAGGCTACTTTTCATTTCTCTTATGAGCCAGTATTACCTGACAAAAGGCAAATATGTTTCCGATTTTAGTCACATCTGAAAGGAATTTTTCCTGGAAGAAAGATTATGTCTATACCCTGCGAAACATTATGCTTCTCTCTGTATTCCAGATCTCATGCTATTTTATTTATATGTGAAAAGTTAGGATTTTGTCTTTTGACAGGAGAAAAATATCCCTTGAGATCGTAAGAAAAAAAAATCAGTAAAATCAGCCAAGTGAGAAAAATTATATATCTTAAAAAAGTGAAGTGGACATAGAAATCCCATTGAAATCCGATTACACTAGGGCCTTCATTTCTGAGATTTATATTTAGCCAACAGCTATTCTAAGTAAGAAAGTAAAATTGCAAGACTCAAAGCAAAGTCTTAAGCCACATGTCACTTGGAGGCAAAAAGCAAAGCAAAGCCATGATTGTGGTGTGATATTTCAGATGCTCGGTTGCATTCCAGGAGTTGTACAATCTCACATTTTGGAAAATAAGATGTGGTGATTTCACTTTTCTCTCCATTTCAGGATTATACTTAAAACTGAGAAACAAACTTAGAGTAAAGAAACTGACACTAAGAAAATATGTTTTTTCAGGAAAAAGTAACTTTTTCCATCATTTTTGTGAAGTTTTCATGGTCTTGGTTTATTCATAATTCCATTAAATATAAATGACTCACTGTCTACTGCAGAAAATAATTAAATTGGCATTTACTGGTGCAGAGAAAATTTGCATATGAGTGAGCTAAATGATGGAAATAACTGAAATCTGAGGCCAGGTAGGTCCACTGGTTGGCAATTTCTGGCATCACCTCTACACCAAAGCAAAGGTTCCCACTCTTGGCAAGCAAATGGATAAATAGGAGGAGGTTTGCTGGATCCTAAAATGCCAGAGAACACCATTTTTCTTTCCATAGTGTTGTGTTGTTCTCTTCATAGAGAATTTGTATATTTCTTAAATTTAAAACTAGCTATGAGTTCGATCACTGTCATGAATGGAATCTTCTTTTCTATCGTGTCTTCTAAGTGATTAGTATTTTCAGGAGTATAGGTTATTGAATTTTTTTAGGTGGAAATTAGAAGTCATAACTTGAAAAATTCTTTGTTTCTGGTAGTTTTCCATGCATTTTTTATGACCATGCATATATAATCTAGTATCTACAAATAAAAATTGATTTTTCCTTCCTTTTCTTTTTAATTCTTATAACTAATTACTTTGTGTAGCTTAATAGTCCTGGCTAACATAATGTTAAATATTGAGGAGCTGGAATGTATCCATGCTCTTTCTTCCCTTTACTGTAAAAACCTTGATCTCTCTCTCTCTCTCTCTCTCCTCTCTCTTTCTGTCCTTCTTTCTTCTTTCTATTTTACTAAAAAGAAATCTAAAGGCTTTGGGCTCATGGGGTGTTTGTGTGTGTGTGTTTATTTAAAAGTATATGGACCAATAACTTTTATAGAATTGACATATAATTCATCTATGTAAAATTTATCTTTTAAATGTATATAACTTGGTGTTTTTAGTATATTCACACAGTTATATACTGTTATCTAATTCTAGAACATTCAGAATGAAAATAGATCCTGTATCTCACCAATAGCCACTCCCTAAATCCAGTACACCCCTTTCTCTGGTAACAATTACAACTTGGAAGTAAGGCAATTATAGTAAGGTCACAGAACACAATGCTAATTTGAAAAATCAACTGTTTTTCTATGTATTAGTAATGGATGATTGAAATTTAAAGCTTTGAATAAAATATCATTAAACAGGTAAAACCTAATTAACCTACACCATTAAATAGGTAAAGCCCAATAAAATACATGCAATATCTATATATAGAAAGGTACAATTCTATTGAAAGAAATACTATAATATCCAAATAAATGCAGAAACATTTAATGTTCATGAATTGGAAGACTCAATATTGTTGAGTTCTTCCCATAATAGTACAGAGATTCAAAAAAGTCTCTTTTAAAACTCCAGCAAACTCTAGATATTGACATACTTATTTTAAAGCTTATGTAAAAGGGTAAAAGACCTAACATAGGTAGTATAATACTAAGAAGAATAACAAAGTTGGATGATTCACCCTACTAGATTTCAAGACTTGCTATAAAATTACAGTGTGAAAAACAGTAGTATTGATAGATATATAGATCAATACAAAAGAATGGAGAATTCAGAAGTAGATCCTCATAAATAATGGGCCAATTAAACACTGACAAAATATCAAAGACAATTCAATGGAGAAAGTATAGTCTTTAATAAATGGTCCTGGAATAATTAGAAGTTTCATATACTAAAGAAAAAAAGGAGCTAGGCTGATAACTTACATATTTCACAAAAATTAATTCAAATTAGTTCATAGATCTAAATATAAACATGAAATTGTAAAACTTCTAGGAGAGACACAAGAGAGAATCTAAGTGACTTTAGTTTATTGGCAAATTTTAGATACAACATCAAAAGCATGATGCATGCAAGAACAGATTAAATAAAATGAAAAACTTCTGCCTTGGGAAAGACTCCCCACTATTCAGAGAATAAAACAAGTCATATACTGGGAAAAATGCATATCAGATACACATATCTGATAAAGGACTTGTACATAAAACTTACAAAGAACTCTTAGAGCTCAACAAGAAAGAAACAACCTATTTCAAAAAATGGGCAAAAGATATGAATAGACACTCCGGTAAAGAAGATATTACAAATGAGCAAATGAAAATATGCTTAACACTATTTGTCGCTTAAGAATTGGATGTTTTTTTAAAAAAATAAATATTGTTGAGGTCCAGAATAATAAGTCTCCTGCTCTATCATTATGCAACTGTTACATTACGGTTGCTTACACATTCATCAACTTACATATTTTACAAAACCACTTAGAGAAGGAAAGAAGAGAAAAAGTAGGGATTTTAATTAATATATAATAAAAATTATATGTAATTGTGAGTTATATTTTCATTGAATTTTTTCCTTTCCACTGTTTTCCCCATGTATTCATATAGTTGCATCATATACTTTGAAATTTTCCCCTCACCTTCTCCCCTTCACTCCCACCCCAATCCCCTCCCCCTTTATTCCACTCTTCTTATATTTTCCCTTCCTAGATTATTGTTCATTTTTATAAATCTACATATGTATAATTATTTTTTCTTCATTTAAGGTAGACTCATCTCCAACATATAAATGAGAACATATAGTATTTCTCTTTTTGGGACTGGGTTTGTTTGCTTAAGGTGATGTTCTCCAGTTCCATCCATTTTGCGGCAAATGACATAATTTCATTCTTTATTGCTGAGTAATATCCAATTGCGTGTATATACTACAATTTTTCAAACTATTACTTTGTTGATGGACATCCTGGTTAATTCCACTCCCTTGCAATTGTGAAGAGTGCTGCATTAAACATGGATGCACAAGGTTCCCTGTGGTATGATGACTTATTTTCCTTTGGGCATATTCCCACGAGTGGTATAGCTGGTTTATATAGCAGTTCTATTCTTAGTTTTCTAAGGTATCTCCATATTGATTTCCAAAGTGGTTGGACTAATTTACAGTCCATCTCCAGTGTAAAAGTGTTACTTTTTCTACACATCATCACTAGCATTTGCTATTTTTTGTTTTGTAAATCTTGGACATTCTTACTGGACTGAAATAGAATGTCAGTATTGTTTTGATTTACATTTCCCTAATGGCAAGGGATATTGAGCATGTTTTCATGTGTTTATTGGCCATTCATACTTCTTTATTCATTTGAGAATTATCTCTTTCCATTGTCTACTTATTTATTTGGTTATTTATTGTCTTGGTGTTTGATTTCTCAAATTCCTTGTATATTTTAGAAATTAGACCTCTGACAGATGTGTAGGATGCAAGGATTTCTCTTCCATTCTGTGGGCTCTACCTGTACTTTGTTGATTGTTTCCTTTGTTGTACAGAAACTTTTTGTTGTTATTGTTGTTATTAGGTGTCATCAAGTTGGTATCCGGCTCATAGCCGCCCTGTGTACAACAGGCGAAACACTGTTGTCAGTGCTTCTCTGCTGTTCATAGAGTTTTCAAAGGTGGATTGATTTTTAGGAGTAGGTTGCCTGGTTTGTCTCCCAAGCCTACAGCCCCTGGTGTTCCCAGGCGGTCTCCCATCCAAGTACTAACCAGACCCGACCCTGCTTAGCTTCTGAGATCTGATGGGATCGGATTAATGTAATCCCATTTATCAATTCTTAGTGCAGTTTCCTGGGTAAGTGGAGTGTTGTTGAGGAAACAACATACAGAAAGAAGGTGGAAGAACTGGATGTTAAAACAATGATGGGATACTACCACTCACCGATCAGAACAGTTAAAAGCCAAAAAACTGGCTTCAAAGGGTTTGAGGCTAACTCGGAGCCTGTGAATACAGAGGGTGCAGTTGAGCAGGATATTTTGTCTTTGGGCCAATCCATGGGTATAGAGTTGCTGCTGGTGATATTGAGGAATTACTGGCAGAATATCATGAAGAGCTCAATACTGAGTTGCTGCAGGGAGCACTGAAGGAGCAGCAACAAGAGGTAGCCCAAGAGATTTCTTCCGGTGAGAAGGGGCTAAGGAAGGATGTTCCCTGTCCCTTGATTAAAAAGGAAATATGTGCAAAATGGGCAGAAGCTCCACACTTTGTGGGGAGGTGCCATCCAGACAAAGTGCTGAGAAGCAGAAATGGGTATTTGTTGAATGAACAAACAATTTCACACTTTTGAGGAATTCTAGAAAGAAGACAGAGGTGGTCCTCACTGGGTAAGTCTTTAGTGAAGGTGACAAAGAGTGTGTCAGAGCCTGTGGTGTACATTGGAAACAGGCAGAAAAGAGAGGAAAAAAAAAAAAAAAAAAAACAAAACCTGAAGTGCAAGTGCCTGGTGTTCTATTGGAAGGTACTCTCCTTCCAAGTAATATTCCAAGGAATCTCTCCTGCTCCTCACTTTCCTCCTATCTTCCCATTAGGCCATGGTCTCTTCTCAGTATAGGGAAAGTGAACTTTTTATTTTTTTAAAATCTAAGCACTTATTGCCTACAGCCATACCATCCTGGTGTCCAATCCCGTCTGGTCTCAAAAGCTAAGCAGGGTTGGTCTGGTTTGTCCTTGGATGAGAGACCACCTGGTACTGCAGGCTTGGGAGAAGAAACTGGCAACCCACTCTCAAAACAATCAACCATTGAAAACCCTATGACTATCAGAAAAACACTGACATAGTGTGGGGCATGGCACAGTGTCAAAGAGTGTTTCACTCTGTTGTATATAGGGTCACTATGAGCTGGACCCAACTCAATGGCACCTAACAACAATTGACAAGTATTTATTAATTTTTTTAGGTTTATCTCTCATGTGAAGTAATGGCATGCAACCCTATCTTTTTAAATACTGTCTTAAAATGTGCATTGTCTTGGTTGAGGAATCTGTTAAACTTATTTACATTATTCCTTATAGGAAAATTCTGTTTGGTTTCATCCTTTTTGGTACTTCTTGTGCTTTCCAGAAACAGTAAGTGACAGGTACTAAATTACCACCTATATTTATAATTATACACATGAGACATTTAAGGGACAAATTGCATTACCATGACTGTCAGTACAAAGAGAAGCACAGAGCATGAAACTTCATTGAATATTTATTTCGGCTTTATAAGTGAGTGTGTGTGTGTGTGTGTGTGTGTGTGTGTGTGTGTGTGTGTAAATGCATTTGCTTTCCTTCCAAAGAGAAGGAACTAGAGAAATGAAGGATCTGCCCCTGACAATAGTATATTTAAGATGGTGAAGCTTCAAAGATTCCTAGCATTACAGATTTTGCAGGTTCTCACCCCCAAGAAGTAGCAATGCATCTACTCCCTTGCCCCAGGTGTGAGCTGGGTAGACCCAGCTGTCATTTCTGGTATGAAAAGGAATTCGGTCTTCAAGTTGTCTCTAAGTGACCTCTTGCACGGTGACATGGTGACAAATGCTGTGTGACTCACCATGTTCTGTAGGTTGTTTTACTTCAAGATTGATTTAGTGGAAGACTACAGATGATTTAAGAAAAAAATGTACAAGGAGAATGTGTTATCCCTCCCAAGCCACTCCACATCATTTAGCTCCTGTTCAGCACAAGGCCTTGCTAAAATTTCAAAATATTCATTATTTCTCCATGTCTCTGAAACTTCATTTGAAAGATGCAAAATGATCGAGCTATTCAACTAAACTATAAATGTTAGTGACGTAAGAAGTTATGGAAAGAGATGAAATTGTTGAACTGCAAATCAAACAAAGTAACTTATTGTGGTTTGATAACTAAACTTGGTGATGAGCCTGGTGGGTATATATTTAATAGCTGAAATAAAATTCAAATAATTTTGAAACATTATTTCAATTCAGAGTTACTAAAGAGACTGGGGTGTGATCTGGAATGAAGAAATGAAAGGGAAAGAGCTGTGAACACCACACCTGATATTAGTTCCCCAAATGGTATATGGTGATTAAGAAAATTTAATTAGCAGCTGGGCGTGGTGGCGCATGCCTGTAATCCCAGTCGCTTGGGAGGCAGAGCCAGGAAGATTGCAAGTTCGAGACCAGAGGAAGTCTGCGTAACTTAGCGAGACCCTGTCTCAAAAAGTAAAGAAAAAAAAAAGGGCTTGGGGTGCAGCTCAGTGGTCCAGCACTTGTATAGCATGCAAGTGTGAGGCCCTAGGTTCAACCCCTAGTACTACAAAAAAAAAAAAAAAAAAAAAAAAAAAAAAAAAAAAAAAAAAAAAAAAAAAAAAAAAAAAAAAAAAAAAAAAAAAAAGAAGAAGAAGAAAAAGAAGAAAAGAAAAGAAAAGAAAAAGAAAACTTAATTAGGACCTCTCTCCCACCTCCCCCAAAGTTCATATTTTCTTTCTTCTTGAAGACCACAGCTTCATTTTGTTATTGCTGTTCTGGTCTTTTAGGTAGCATAATGGTAGTCACATTTGACTAAAGTTTGTAGTCAATTTGCTGAATAAATTTAATAACAATGCCTATAGTAGGAAGAAGAATGGCCTCTCAATATATATCAATATCTTTTTTTTTATGCAGTACTGGGGAGTTGAACCCAGGTCCTCCTACATGCTAGCAAGTGTTCTACCACTGAGATGAACTCCCAATTCATTTTTGTTTTATTCTTTTGAGACAGTGTCTTGCTAATTTACAAAGGCTGCCTCTAGCCTCCACCTAGTGACCTCTTGCCTCAGCCTCCTGAGTCACTGGGATTACAGCTTGTGCCATGATGCCAGTTGACATAGCAATAGTTTAACCCCAGGAACCTGTAAATATTACCTTACATGCAAAAGGGACTTTGAGGTGAGGAGATTAAGGTTAAGTACCTTGAACAAGGACGTTATCCTCAATAATCCAAGTAGGTCCAATCTAATCACATGGGTCCTTAAAATCAGAGAACCCTTTTCAGCTGCACAGTGTAAGGGAGACTTGACTGCCTTTGGTGTCTTTAAGTTTGGAAGAAAGGGTCCAGGAGCACAGGAATGCGGCCAGTCCCTACAGGCTGAGAACAGCAAGGGTACAGCTTCCCTCTACAACCTCCAGAAAGGAATGTGACCCTGCTGACACCCTGAATATACCCAAGTGACAACCCTATTGGACTGCTAACCTACAGAAAAAATATAAGTAGGTAAATTTGTGTTGTTTTAAGCCACTAAGTTTGTAGTAACTTGTTAAGACAGCAGTAGAAACCCAATACAGGGGTTACCGTTGCTTGAGTAGTTCCTATGGACCAGGCACAATGTTGAAGGCTTTTATGTGTCTTATTTACTCCTCACAACTGTATTTTATACCTGAGGAAACAGATTTAGGGAAGTTAAGTAACTTTGTAACGAGTCCATAGAACTAAAATTACAATGAGAATTTGCATCCAAAACATGTGGCCCAGCGTCTGAGTTCTTACTCTCCTATCCAGACTCTCAACTCCTGGTATGAGGATTCTATATGCAAACAGTGTTTCCTGGAGGCTTCAGGTCTCTTGAATTTTCTCTGATAATAATTCATGGAAATAACAGTGTAATTTGGGTTTGGCTTGGGTTTGCCATCCTTCAGAGTAGACTTGAAGATATTTATTTTTCCTTATTGAAAGACTAATGTAATCCTGTCAGTTAATAAAAATCAATGACTCATTTAAAGAAAAGATAGGTCTAGAAATTTGACAGGCTATTGTCCCATAGAAAATAATTAGAAACAATTACAAATTCTGAATGAAAATATTTAAAATATTCTTAAATCTAAACACAAGTGAAACACAGAGACTAAAGTGGGGCACCAAACCTGCTTTAATCTGAGAGCTTTTGGCAAACATGGAAACCTTGAAATTTGGCTTGGATGACCTTTGAAGATCTGTGAGTTCCAGAGACAGAATTTAAAGTCACAGATTCTTTCAAATGAGGTTCTCACATAAATCTGGGATCTTCACTTTGTCTCAAGATGAAGGTAAAGTAGAAGTACCACTGTCGCCCTCACCCCTGGGAACTGCAGGGAAGTTTGCTTTGACATTGGGAAGAGCAGAAGGTGGAAAACAAAGTTCCATTAAGAAGTTGTAATGAAATGTCAAAGCTGGTATGGGCAGAGAAGGAAGGAGGGAAGGGAGGAAGGAAAGAAAGACGGAAGGGAGGGAAGAAAGAGAACAGAGGAAAGGAATGGAAAGGAAGGAAGGAAGGAAGGAAGAAAGAAAGAAAGGAAGGAAGGAAGGAAAAGAAAGAAAGAAAGAGGAAGGAAAAGAAAGAAAGAAGAAAGAAGGAAGGAAGAAGAAAGAAAGAAAAAGAAAGAAAGAAGGAAAGAAAGAAAGAAAGAAAAGAAAGGAAGGAAGGAGGAAGGAAGAAAGGAGAAAGAACTTGGGAAGCTGGTAGGCTGAAACAGCTCCAGTATCTTGGGCTCCTATATTTAAGTAAACTGATGACCAATTTAAATAGAAAAATGAAAGTTAAGCTTTATCAGTCAGACACTGTCATAGGGACTTTCCACCAGCTCATGCCTAAATAAGGCAGATGCTTAGCTGCAGCCAGTCCAGTAATTTCTTATCTTTGCTTCTGTGTTCAGTTATAAAAACCCGTGATAAACACTGCTAATGGTGGAGACATCTTTACTTTGAGCTTTAAGTGTTGCTTGATCCATAAATGTTTTAATGCTCAGATTAATTTTGTTAAATGTATTCTGTCTAAAGTTTTCTTTTAAGAAGGACCACAACACAAATCCATATCACCTGGGAGATCCAAAACCCTCAAGTCAGGAACTTGATTTAAATGGTCTTGAACTGGGGGCCTGGGTGAAGCAATCAGAAATTCTCCTTGGAGGCATTAACCTTCATCTGAGGGTCCCCTGCAAACTCCTTCATCTCCATCAATGATACTTTTATTCTTTTCCTGACTCAGGCCAAAATTCTTGGTGTCACTCTTGACAATTTTGTTTGGAAAACCCCATTCCATCTGTCAGCAGTCCCTGTTTACCTTTAGAACACTCTTCAACTCTTCTGTTGGAATATTGCACCAGTCCTCTTAATGTCTCCTTGCCTCTGTCTCTGTCTCCCTAGAAACATTTTCAATGTAGCAGTCAGAGGCAGCCTGTTCAAATGTAAATCATGTAATTCTTGCCCTCAAAACAGTTTAAATGATTCTTACCTCACTCACAGGAAAAGCCAAAGTCTTTGCCATGACTTCCAGGGCCTCAGACTTCTGCCCCTGTGGCATTTCTGAGCTCATTTCCTTCCACTCTCCTCCTTGTTCAGTCTGGCAGGTGCCATCAGTGTGCTGCCCACAGGCTGTCTTGCTTACCTTTCCAGGACATTCAGGATCCCCTTGAATGCCAGGCCCTTTATTTCTATGGCTGAAAGCTTTTGTTTGCCCTGGAACCTGACTGCCACGGAGTTAACAGAACCATGTTTTTTGTTTGCCATGGAACCATGACTGGCAATGCCAGGAGTTAATACCTTATAGGAATAGATCTCAGTTAATAACCAACAGAAATTATCATATAAACATCCCAGCCCCCGACCTCATTTCTGCTCTGTCTCCCAGAGGTTATGAGATTAACCTCTTCCACTCACAGTACTAGATGGTTGAAAACAAACCTTTAATGACTGCTTTCCCTCCTTTCTCTCCTTTGCCTTCTTTACCCACTACTTCTTCCCCTTTAGTCTCAAATGAACTGTATGGTCTTGAATGCTTATCTTGATCCCAAATAAAAAAGATCATCAATTGTAGCCACTCTGTTCCTTGCTGTTTCAAAAGTCCGGGTGAGTTTCAACCCCAAAGCTGCTGTATTTCCACCACTGCTCATTGTATGTAGTCCTATTCTTTCAGAAATTACACGAGGCCATGGATGTCATATCCTTTTATGAGAACTTCCCTAGCCCTCCTATTTTCCATTCAATCATTTTGTCACAGGGGAGATGTGGGGATCACAGGTTGGTGGGTTTGGAGCACGGGTCCAGAAATCTGGAAGCAAAACAGCAAAAGCTTGGTCCTTGTATTCAGCAGATAAAAAATTTATGCCCTATGCAGAAGTTATATTAGAGAGTATGTTGTTTTTAGGTGCCCTTGATTTGAGTCCAACTCATGGTGATCCTATGTACAACAGAATGAAACATTCCTCCACACTGTGCCATGCCTGGCACTATTGTCCATGCTTCTCTGCTATTCATAGGATTTTTCAATGGCAGATTGTTTCAGGAGTGGGCTGCTGGGTCCTTCTCCTTAGCCTGTAGCCCCTGGTATTCCCAGGCAGTCGCCGATCCAAGGACTAACCAGGCTGACCCTGCTTAGCTTCCAAGATCAAGTGGGATTGGATGCCAGGGTGCTACAGCTTCAGACAGTAGAGGGTATGTTGTTGTTAGGTGCCATCAAGTCAAGTCTGACTAATAGCAACCCTCATAGTGTTTTCTATGGCTGTTTCAGGATTGCCTTGGGAGTGGATTGCCATGTCCTTCTCCCATTTTGTGGTGCTGGGAATCGAACTCAGGACCTCAGAGACTGCAGAGCAGTGCTCTACCAACTGAGCTAAATCCCAGCCCTAGTAGAAGGTACAGATAAGGTTTATTAAAACAGTATACCATTAAGAAATAATTACAGGGAAAACCGAGGCACCCTGGAGAAGCTTAAGGAGAGCTGTAAAGGAAGGTGAAAGCATCTGTGTTCCCAGAGTGAATCCACATAGGGTATTTGTATTCCCCAGGGGAGAGGGAGGGAGTGAGAGAAAGATGAAGGGAGAGAGAAAGAGAGAGAGAGAGGGAGAGAGAGAGAGGAGAGTTAAGCAGGCTTTTAGAAGGAAAGATGCCTTGGATAGACAGAGAAGATGGCAGGCTCAAGAGAAGATGGCAGGTGCAAGAAAAGATGGCGGACACAAGAGTAGAGACAGGCACGCATGTGGTTGCTGGAGAGGGAAGAGCAAGGAGTAGAGAGAAAGTATTGAAAGGAAGAGAGAGGCATGGAAAAGAAGACAGAGTTTGGCCACGTGTCGTCTAAACTAGGGCACATCCAATGTGACAGTCCTGGGCACCCATCACTGGGTTGTGATCTGGGCCAAGAGTCTTTTTTTTTTTTTTTTGTAATTGGATCAATGGCTTGGATTAGGGTGTGGGACTGACTAGAAAATGTCCTTCCAATGTCCTCAGAGATACACTTGCCTTCGGCCATCATGGCTGAACAGCAGGAGCTATTTTCAATCTCCGTTTTTTTCTATATTGCCTGCTAATAATTAAGCTGGCTACCTAACAATTTTACTTCTTTTTTCCCCTATATTATTTTTGCCATTGACACACATCACAAGCTAACAAATAAACTGTGTGTCATATAACTTGTTTATTGACATTTTCCCCACTGGAAAATAAGCCTTTGAGCAATGGGATTTATGTCTGTTTTGTTCATTGTTGTATCTCAATAGATTACTTGCCACATACTAAGCACTAAATAAATATTTGTTAAATATATGAAAGAATCAAAACAAATGATATTCCCATGAAAATAAATAGCTCATTGCACAGAAGCAATGAAAATACCTTGAATGAGAGCCAGGGCCTCATACACTTTGCAAGTGCTCTATAGCTGGGCTGCACCTCCAGTCCATCTTTATTTTTTATTGAGCCAGGCTCTCGTTAAATTATGCAGGCTGCCTCTGACTGGAGCTTTAGATCCTCCAGGCTCCATCCCCTGAGTCACTGGGATTACAGGCGTGCGCCACTGCTTCGGGCTGAATGGAAAGTTCTAATATGCAGCTAATAGGAAATTCGGAGTATAGGAAAGAGAACATTTAGACACTTGCATGGGTATAACGATGGAGTAAGGGGTGGCCAACTTACCCTCACGCTGCTCACAAATATAGACTCAGACAGAATAAAAGCAATGATTCTTTTCAGGGATTAGACCAGGGGCTCCATGAAACTAAGATGCTTACAGGAAAATAAATATGCAGACTCTGCTCATAATCACCCCGATTTTCTGTCTGTAGCTGTTTTCTGAACCATTGTTCAGGGAGTTGCAGTCCGAACAGAGCCTAGCTCTCCCTGAGCTGAGGGGTGTCTGGGGCTGCTAGGTAGGGACCTGTGTGGAGAAGGAGTCCTAAAACTCAGGATAGGCATCCCCTTAAGTCTTGGCCAATACTCGGTTTTGCATTGTAGAGTGCTGGACCCCAGGCAGCCTCCCAGAGAACAGTGTCTGGAGGGCTGATGCTGGAGCTTGCATAGTGTTGACGGATTACACTGTGAACAGCCAAGGTGGAGAGAAAATGCTGAACACACCAAGCATTCAATGAGACCCCAGAAAGGCAGTGACTCGGGAGAGCTGCCCAATCCCTGGACAAAGAGGGATTGGCAACAAGGCCCAACAAAGTTTAAAATCAAGAGTTGGAAGGATCACAGTGATTTCCCCCAGTAATAATTGCAGGTCAGGAAAACAAAACAAAACAAAACAAAAACAACAACCAAAAAAAAAAAAAAAAAAAACCAGTGCAATACTTTAGTGATGAAGTTCCTGGATCTTGGGTTGATTTTTTAAAAATTAAATTGGGGTCTTAAAGTTTAATGGGTTTTCTGCTGTGTATAAAAGTTTAGAGTTGTTTGTGTTTACTGTAGTATCAATTTTTTTCTTTCTTTCTTTTCTTCTTTTTTTTTTTTTATGGTACTGGGGGTTGAACCCAGGGCCCCATGCTTCCATGCTCTGCAAGTGCTGGACCACTGAGCTACACCCCCAGCCCATTTTTTTTACTTTTCGAGACAGGGTCTCACTAAATTACACAGACTACCTCTGGTCTTGAACTTGCGATCCTCCTGCCTCTGCCTCCCAAGCCGCTGGGATTATATGCGTGCGCCACTGCGCCCGGCTTGTAGTGTCAATATTTTTCATCTAAGTTTTGCCTCTACAGCATTCCTATTATCATTGTATTGTACATGAAAAATTTGTCTCTTGTAACATGTTTGAAATACTGAGGAGATTCTGAATTATTTCACTTGTAACTGTGATTAATTAGGTGTATAAAGGTTGATGAATTGCTCAGAAAGACTGCTCATTAGGCAAATCATGCTACACTATCTAGGTTTTTAGCAATTAGAAAAAAATAGTGTGATATGTTCCTAATAGACCATGTTAACAATGTGATACTGTCTTACCCATAAAATTAATAAGTATTCATATGCCGAAATAATCAAATTTATAATAATAACATACCCAAATGCTAGCAAGGATATAATGAGCATTTCATACATTTCTGATGAAAACACAAATTGTTAAAATTTTTCTTTTATATGTTTGCTAATCCATTTTCAAGCTCTTCAAATATTTATACCACTTGACCCAATAATTTCAAGGAAATGGCATTATAATTATTATTTTCCAGCACTTCGGGTTTGAGCCCAGGGCCTTGCACATGCTACACAAGATCTCTATCACTGAGCTGCAACTCTGGCCTTCTTTTTTTTTTTTTTTTAGTTTTTCAGTTTCGAGACAGACTCCCACTAAGTTGCATAGGCTGCTTCTGGCCTCAAACTAGCAGTCCTCCTGCATCAGCCTCTCAAATTGCAGGGATTACAGGCATGAGCCACAGTGCCCTGCTCAACATCATATTTTTATAATGATGCAAACGGTAAAATAATCAAAATAGCCAACAAAAAGTTAAACAATTTATGGTGTAAATTCAAGTCACATGTTATGTGAGAGTTAGTTTTTAATATCAACAAGTAAAGATTTTGGAATATTCCAAACTTCTTTTGAAGAACATCTTAAATTTGCTATAGAATACATTTCTATGCCATTTTTCATTTATTCCAATGCGGTTACTTTCTTCCTACAATTTTGGAACAGATTGTCGTTACTTCCCAGCTTTAGCTTTTTCTTTTTTGTCTGTTGCCTGTCCATGTATTTAAGTTGATATCCTATTGATTCTTTTTCTTTATTGTTGATCTCATTAATTTTTGTCTTAATATTTAAAACACAGAATTATTTATTTTTGCAACTTGTCTTAATTATCCTGTTAAATAGACTTTTACTCATTTCATTATTTATTTCAACTTAAAAATCTAAAGTTTATATTGCCATACTATTTACCCTTCCTTCTCTTTTAAGCCCCCCATCCTGCTTTTTCATGAATTTTCTAAAAAAGTAGATGGTACATACATCTCTTCACAGATCCTCTGGTAAAAGGAGACCCACATCACTAGTGAGGTATTTGGAGCCCTTTTTCTTTTGAGCCACTGTTTCTGCCTCTCGGATCCTCCTAATGACTGCCTCAGGATTATTAAGTCATATTTCCAAAACTGGTTCCATCACTGCCAACCTTCACAGATAGAACTCAAGTATATCACTTGCTAAATCTCCTGTTTTTAACTGCATTTGTAAAAGGCAGGTGCAGAGGACTAGAATCTTGAATTATGCATTTATTTGCCCACTCCTTGCCCAAGAAACATCCAGCTACTAGTTTTTGGAGAAAAATCTAACTTTCTCCAATGTCATTGTTAGGTGCCATTGAGTCAGTGTTGACCCTACGTACAACAGGAGTCATAAGGACCCCACATACAATAGGTGAAACACTATTGTTACTGCTTCCTGCTATTTATAGGGTTTTCAATGGATGATTGTGTTTTGGAGTGGGTTGCCAGGTCTTTCTCCCAAGCCTACAGCACCTGGTGTTCCCAGGGCGGAATCTGACGCCACAATGGCATGACTGCAGGCACTTTCTCGAATTGTTGTTGTTGTTAGGTGCCATCAAATTGTGTCCAACTCATAGAGACCTTCATAGGGTTTTCAATGGCTGATTGTTTGGGATTGCCTTGGGAGTGGATTGCCACATCTTTCTCCCACTTTTTTTTGCGGTGCTAGGAATCAAACCCAGGACCCCAGAGACTTCAGTTATAAGAGCCCATTTATTTTGTTTTAAAAATTGCTTCATCATTGAAGAGTATTGTAGAAAAAAGGTGAGGGTTGGCATTTTAAAATAGACTTTTAAGCTAGCTGTCCTTAACAGAGCAAAGGCAAGTGTATGAACAGGAGCATTGAGCGGTTGAGTGCATGTGTTGTTAGGTGCCCTCGAGTCAGTATCCCACTCATAGTGACCCTCATGGGGTTTTCAATGGCTGACTGTTTCCGGATTGATAGTAAGGTGTTAATTGCTGCCACAGGGGGCAACTGAGAATAAGCTGAGTGATGGAGAGATCAAAGCTTGGCTGCATAAAACTTTGCAGTACTGAAAAAAAAGATAGTTGTGATAAAAATTACACATAAAAATGAACAACACAATCCAGGCACAGGGGCTCACCCCTGTAGTCCCAGCAACTCAGGAGGCAGAGGCAGGAGGATTGCACAGGGCCAGAGGCAGCCTGTGTAACCTAGTGAGACCTTGTTTCAAAATAAAAACATAACAATTGGGTTAGGGAAGCAGTCCAGTGGTAGAGCACTTGCAAAGTATGTGCAAGGCTCTGGGTTCAACCCCTGAGTACCACAAAAATATAAACAGAACAATGCACATCAACAAACATTTATTGAACATCTACATTATGTCATTCACTTGGGTTACGTCAGTCAACAAAACAAGGATCTCAGCTCTTTTGGAGGTACATGTTCATGAAGGGACATGTTTATCTTTTACAAGACCTGAGTCAGATGAGTCACATACGAAAGGGAACAGGTAGCAGGTGGCTCTAGAATTCATTAGAGAAATTAGTGACATGAGTGACAGTTGTAATAGAAATAACATTTTGTTCAGGGACAAGAATTTAGGTGAAAGGTCATAGCAAATGGCATGTGCATGTCTTGTGTGAGCGTATAGACACTTGCCAAGCATGGAAGCATTCACAACAGCAACATGAGTCTTCCATAATGATATGTGACTTCAGGGAAGCAGCAAGTTTGCCCTGTTGGTTTTGATGGCTAGTGTCCCAGATAGTTATTCCACGATTTCCCCTAGCTTACTGGGCAGCAGCCTTCCTAAAGCCCTGCTTATATTTCAGAAGCAGATGGATCAACTCATCTCTGGGGCCTCTGACATCTCATTTTCTATATACCAGAGACATTGGAATATCCTCCCATGGTAGGTTTTATATTGGAGCAATTTTTAACAGAAAAATCTACTGATAACTGGTGAGTTCTTTGAGCCTATTGTGGCCGTAACCACACTTTATTTCAATTTGCTTCCTACACAGAACTGTGGCCATATAGGCTCTATATCCAGTAAATAAGCAAAACTGATAAATTTAGAAGTGAGGAGAGGGATACTGCCCACCAAATTCCAACCGGCATCCTGCTGGATGAGGCTGGAGCTTAGTTTGCGGCATGCCCCTTGGCATGTGGCAGTACCACCACACAGTGACTCGGAGTCATATCCTGCCTTAGTCTCCCTCTGTCTTTTTTTATTTGCTTGTTATCTTCCACAAGGTACAATTCAGTATCATGTAGCCAGAAAGAGTTTAATACCAAAGCATCCAGGAATGTACATGAGATCAATATGGTCTAAGAATTACATAAACTGAACTTCAAAGATTTTAGCCCTAGTACAGTGTACACTGGGGGTTTCAATACACATTAGCTTAGCCTTCCTCAACTTTTTCAGGAATATCATTTACAAAGAAGGCAAAATAAAAAATGAATGCGTTGCTGAAATACTCTTACGGGCTCCAGTCCTTTTTCCTTCTTGAATCAATCTTGTTAGGTTGCTTATATTGCAGAAAGAATATATTACTAAGCAATGTGTTAATGTTGAAAGTGTGTGTGTGTGTGTGTGTGTGTGTGTGTGTGTGTGTGTGTGTGTGTGTGTTTTGCGGGAGGGAGAGGATGGATGTGTGTGTATGAGGGGGAGGTCCTAATCCATCTCCAGGGGTGAAGGATGCATTAGTGGTATATTTTCTTTTTCTTTTTATCATTGTTCTTAAATCATGTTCCCCTTCCAGAAATCCCTGGCATGGAAACTCTCTGAGATTTCCCAATTCTATTTAGTTTTGGGCCTTTCCTGCTCCAGACTGCCAGATATTGTTGTCTGACAAATCTTTGAACCTGAACTGAGCCAGAAAATTAGGGCTCTGGAAACAGAATGCAAGTGAAGGCAATGATTCAATAAAAATCTGGCTGTGCATCCAGGTGGTATAATCACAGCATGCTCATAAGGGCCAGATGGGTGACTTTTGCCAACACATAAAATTCTCTTGAGCTCCAAACTCAAAAGAACAAATTTTAAGCAGATATTTTCAGTGAAAAGAGGTTCAAATGATCCTAAAAGCAAAGGATGAATAACAACAATTTATATTTACATAACACCTAGCATCCTTCAGTTGTACTGATACAGACATTTCTATGTGCTGCCATGAGAGCTATACCATTAGGGCATTGAGCCACATAGGATTTCCCCTGATTTTTGTTCATGCAATCTATGTACACCTACAGCCATAGCCCTGTGGCATCTGATCCCATCAGATCTAGGAAGCTAAGCAGGGTCAGGCCTGGTTAGTCCTTGGATGGGAGACTGCCTGGGAACACCAGGTGCTGTAGGCTTGGGAGATGGACCTGGCAACCCACTCCCCATTGAAATCCGCCATCAAAAACCCTATGAGCAGCAGAGAAGCATTGACAATAGCGTTTCACCTGTTGTACGTAGGGTGGCTATGAGTCAGATACAGACTCCACAGCACCTAACAACAACAACAACAACAACAACAACAACAACAACAATCTATGTACAAAGAACACTAAGGACTTTTCTAGTTCCACTAGTTCTTATGCAAAAAGCCTCAGAAATTTGACACAACTGGAGTATATTTAGAATAAATGATCCTAGATATTTGTGGATGTAAGTGGAAACCTGGGGCCTGAGGGTTTAGCTCAGTCAGTAGAGGACTTGCTTAGCATGTACTCAGGTACTGGGTTCAATCCCCAGCACTGGAGAAAATAAAGAAGTGGAAATCCTTGGAATCAGAAGACATGGGTTCTATTATCATTACCATTGTTATTCATGGTTTTAATTTAGGAACTGTGCCTTCCTATATCAGTGCTGCTCTATAAGATCAGGCCAAGGTCAGCCAGTGGAGGATGGGAAGTTGCTGCTTGTTGTTGTTAGGTGCCATTGGGTCGGGTCCAACTCATAGGGATCCTCATAGGGTTTTCAATGGCTGATTGTTTTGGGATTGTTTTTGAGAGTGGATTGGCACATCCTTATCCCTTTTTGTGGGGCTGGGGATTGAACGTGGGTCCTTAGAGAGTGCAGAGCAGGTGCTACCACTGAGCTAACCCCCAGCCTGTTGTTATTAGGAGCTGTCAAGTCAGGAGCAACTCATAGCAACCCTATGTACAACAGAACAAAACCCTCTCTGACACTGTTCCAGGCACACAATTGTTTTTATGTTTAAGCCCATTGTTGCAGCCACTATGTCAGTCCATCTAGTTGAGGGTCTTCCTTTTTTTTGTTGACTTGACACTCTCCCAAACATGATGACCTTCTCTTGAGATTGGTCCCTCCTGACATGTCCAAAATATGGGCTAGATGTCCACTTCTAGGACAACAGAGGTATAGGTGCCCAGATGCTGGGAGCAGATTGTGCAGTTAGTTATGCAGATGGTGTATCCAATGTCCCTAAGGGAGTTGGTAAAATCTACAAGCAGACAGATCTGAGACTCTTGAAAGAGGCCTGTGCTATGAGGTAGGAGCCTCCAGCCATACCACTGTGGCATCCGATCCTATCAGATCTTGGAAGCTAAGCAGGGTTGGGCCCGGTTAGTACTTGGATGGGAGACCACCTGGGAACACCAGGTGCTGTAGGCTTGAAAGAAGGACTTGGCAGCCTAATTCCAAAATACAATCAGCCATTGAAAACCCCGTGAATAGCAGAGAAGCATCGACAATAGTGTGTTATCTGTTGTACATAGGGGTTGCTATGAGTCAGACACCAAGTCCACAGCACCTAACAACAACAGCAACAAACTCACAGTAGCAGTGTGCATGACTAAAGAAGTTTTAGTGCTGATATCAATGATGCTTAAAAAAACCTGGAAAGGTGATATTTATTGGCTACAAATACGATTAGTAAACTTGTTTATAATTAAATAACAACTAACATTTATTGAGAACGTATATAATATAAGACATTATCCTAATATTTTGTGCATGGTTTAACTACTCATTATACATAATAACATTTTAATCTAGCCACCGATATTAGGTAAACTCACTTATGGATGGTAAAATTGTGATTTCAAGAGGTAAAGTAACCTGACCCAGGCTAAGTTAGGTATTATGGAGTGAAGAGATGACTCAAAATGAGTCCAACATAGAGAGAGAGAGAGAGAGAGAGAGAGAGAGAGAGAGAGAGAGGAAAGAAAGAAGGGAAGACAGAAGGAAAGGAGGAAGGAAGGAAGGAAGGAAAGGGAAGGAATTAAAGAAGAAAACCCTTTGCAGATAACTTGATCTTATATGTGAAACTTCTGAGGAACTCATAAAACTAAAACAAAA